>LPNX011149429.1:0-12808 GCA_001517045.1 Pseudotsuga menziesii
TACTTCTACTCACAATACCCAACATTACTCGCTACTGGTGCACTAATGATTTTCATAAGAAGGAAAATGAAGGTGCACTATAAGAAGGAAAATGAATGTAACAGGATTTCCTTCCCCTTAAAAACACTTAGATACTTCTACTCAAAATACCCAACACTACTCCCTACTGGTGCACTAATTACATCATTCAGATGTTGAACTTGAGCTTCCATGTTGCTGACAGATTGAGGCAATGAAATGACCATTGCCACCTCTTGAAAAGCTTTGTTAAAATTACTTTTCAAAACATTGGCCAGGCTTCACCTGAATTAGAAAGCCAAGTGACTTCCAACCAAATAGTCAAAGTACTACTGAATCAGGCATGGCAAGATTAGGATCCCTCATCCCACTGCTAAATCACCAGGAAGATTAGGATTCCTCTTGCTCAAGTTTGGCTAAGGCTTTGCATTGTCACTTGGTGTCTTGGAACTGAATGCATGCCCAAACTAGCCAACTATGATTATTAACTAAATTCATGGTTCTGGTTCATGTCTGAATGATGTTATACATGATATATACATGGAATGTGCTTGAGAACTAATGAACCCCAAAATAATAGTGAAGACTTGACTGGAAAAGGCAGGCAAGGGTATAGAATGTTTGGGATCTATTTGGGGTGATTACAACAACACAGAAACTACCATAGTTGCTGCCCTAACTACATCTGTTGTTACAGAATCAGCAAAGATATTGGAGATTGGAAATGGTGTCTTAATGTTACACTCCTTGGTTGGTGAGAGTGTAACATGAAGACACATGAAGTAACATATATGTTCCCTGACTGAGGTTGTAAAACACTTTGCATTATGTGAATTAAGTAGAGAGAATTTGAAGATTCAATGAATTTGCACTCTTTTTTAATGTCTGTAGGATTTATTTCAAGGCATAATAGCATAGATTGTGAAGATGAACATTTATTTACAAGGAATACTTGTATTTCCTTGAGCATGCATCCAGTAATTGAAGCAGTACATGGCTCCAGATCAATTGCTGAAATTTAATTCAAAGGTATCATGTTCTTATTAAATCCATTTAATTTCTAAGTTTCTTAATTGATTTCTTTTTGAGGTAAATCATCCAAAAAAATACATAATATGTGCAAGTTTTCTTTACACCAAAAGCTTGAGCTTTTAGAAAATTGAATCCATTAAATTATATATATCACGATTTCCACCACACTGCCCTTCTTTAAAATTTTGAATTCCCATGCCTTTTTGGGTGATCAGCATGACCCAACCAAAGACCTTTGATTTATAGTTGATATTATTTGTTATTATGATCTTAGAGTTTTGTGAGTTGTTTACAAATATTTATCCGACACCCATCGGACCAGGTAAGTTGCACCAGGCCAAAGTATTTTTTTAGAAGCTGGTGAGAATCAGGGTTCTCTACACTTATTAGGTACCCTTGTTCTGGCTTGAAGTGCTGCACTGAGTGCCTAGATGTCTATATTCACACAAAGCAGTCACAGTGGCCTGGGAATTATCGATGTTATATACAGTACTGTATGTAAGTGATTGCATATACTCAGATATTTTTTGGAGCTGCACTGTTCTGTTTTAAAAAACTTCTTGATGTTTCGATCCCTTTTCTAGGACCATCTTCAGGAGACATCTGACTCCATATACTACTTATCTAATAGTCTTGTTGTATTGAGGGTTTGGAACTCGGGATTAGGATTCTGAAACTGTATAGTGCATGTTCACATCAATAAAAAATGTTTTAACAGCATAGGTTTGTAGGATGAACCTTGAGAGAAGAGGGTGGATATCTTTAAAATAATTAATGAATGATGACAAGTTGATACAAGTGACGAAGAAAGGGAATCTACTGGGGAAGGGGCAAAGATTTTTGTGAAATTGCAGTATTTTAATGTTGGTGATGATTGAAACTGGGCTAGAGGTACCAGGTCTTTGTAAGTTCTCTGGGGTGGTCCCATATACCTTTTTTACCTCACAGAAAGTCACTCTGTACCAAGATGTCTTTCTGAATAATCCCACTGGATGCCACCGTTAGACATAATTTATTGAAAGAAAAAAAAATTCAAATTATCAATAATAAGCTAAAAGTCCCTACCATTGAACATATCCAAAAAGCAGAGTTGTTGGAAGTTTAGGAAGAAAATATTATATGGTTAATATTTCCCAAGAATGCAAAGTAAAAATAGAGAAGCTAGAGAAATAGATCAATGGATTAATTAAACAAGAAAATTACAACTTGGTTTGTGCTAAAGGTGCTACATTGCTTGCATTTGCAACAACTAACCCAAATGACACTCTAGCCAACATGAACATTAAGGAAGATGAGTTGTGCAAAATCAAGGAGGACCTCCGAAATCGAGAGGAAGAAGTGTACATTTTAAAGAACATAATAGAAAAGAGGGATGCAATGATCACTAATTTAAAAGACCATAGGGCTAAGTTGTAGAAATAGGTTGATCACCTCACTAAGAGGCATTCATGGAAGTCTCCCCTAAAAGGAAAAACACTTAGCCTAGGATCTAATAGAAGCAATACTGACGCAAAACTAGATTTCATTATTACCCAATATGAATGGAACTTTGTAGGCTACTTTCTAATATTTGCTCTGTTTTCAGAAATTTGCTGCCATACTCTTACAGTCGCAACAAAAACCTAGATATGTGAATTTGGGAGATGAAGATGTCTGAGTACCCAGTGGGAAATAATTGGAAGAATATTTCCAAGTTCAATGCCTTAACATCTGCTCAGTAGGATCTATTGGTGATACCTTAAGGAGATTCATGGGATTCGTCATCATAGCTTCCATAAATTCTAGTTCAACAACTGCCTTAGTATCTATCTCAACAACCACTTTAGTTTCTAGCTTAGCACTTATGGTGGAGGACATATGAGTAGGAACTACAATAGTTTAATATAAACATAACATATTTAGGTTTGGTTGGTTTATTTGTTGGTAGCATAAATGGCTAGTAAGAATTCAATAAGATATAGTTGTAACAGGAAAATGTAGGAGCACTATAAGAAGGACAAAATTATCACAAGAAATGGATCACATATTTTGGAAGCAGAGTGTAACTCCTTCCAATTTTTGTTTGATCACAGAGACATTAGAAGACAGAGAATCTTATGGACATTCCCAATGAAAAACAAGTGTACCAGGGCATGAGTGGGAAAGTTGAAAATGATCCTAGGTCATGATACTCATGGAGGTGCACCTATGAATCCCATTTCATTATCAACTATTCCTAATTTCCATAGAACAACTATTGAAGATACAAATGCTTTATTATTCGAACTCAATGTGATATATAGGAGATATGACTATATCACATATTTTCATAAGCTTAAACTGTTTCCTACTACCCTGAAAGGGGAATCCTTAATATGGTTTATGGGACTTGGTGATGCTACAACCATGTGATAGCATTATTAGGCACAGATTTTGTGATCTTACCTACACTTCACAACTATATATATTTCTCCACTGTAATTACATTGCCTACCCTTTTATGGAGAAAAAGATTGGCTTCAATAGTATGCTTGAGGCTAAAATCTATATGCGAACCAAGAGATATTTTAACACAAAAAGTGCAGGTACCAGGGGTAACCAAAAATACAGAGAAGGCAAACAATAGTAAGATGCAAGAATTACTGAGACCACAAGGTCAGAATGACTCAAATCCAAGTTACTTGTACAAGATTTGTAACAGGGAATCTTGGATATTAGATATGAGTAGTTTAAAACAGAAAATGGACCTTAAAGTTTAAACATCTACTATATGGCATTCCCTATGCTTCATTCTGGTAACCACAAATCCTCTTGTGCAATTGATAGGATTGAGGTTGAAAATCTAGGATAAAATCCCACTTGAAGGCAGCCTTGAGACAGTTTTCTGATATGTTTAGCTCATGTGTATCTACAGAGTATGATTAATGGATGAGCCAAACAAACATACAAACATTGAAATATATTTTGAGATTTAAAAGAGAGTAGGATCGAACCCTAAATACTGTGATAAACAAAAGAGGAAACAGCACTAAGGAAATGCAGCATAAAACCCATAACAAGTGTGTTAGTGCTGAACCATGAGTATGCTAGAGAGAGAAGATCACAACCATAACAACAAAGAATAAAAGAGAGCACAATATGTAAAGGTGCCCATAGGCTAATTATGTGAATAAAGAACAAAATAAAGAAAATGATCACTTTATGTGAAACAGAAATAAGAGTACTACTTTCCCCAAGAGGAGTTATGGGCCCACACAATTAATCCTTATTCACTAGGTTGGCTTTGTTACCCCATATTTTGTAGGGGTGACCAAATGATTCTTGCACTTGTGATTTTTATCACAAACAGTAGTTCCACAAAGGAGAGTGATGGATGTTTGCATCAGATACATTTCTAGCATCGTTCAACTGATAGATCAGGATGACTTAATTTGATGGAGTTGGTGTCAGATGTGCTCCAGTGCTATGCCATGTGCCTTCTCCATATGACTGGTGATTTCTGTCTAGTTTGGAATCTGGATCATGATTTTGGTAGTCGATGGTGTTACTCTATAATGGCTCAGAGTCATTGAGGCTCATTGGACTATACATATTAAGGAGACTGATATAAAAACAGATTTTCTCTGTCAAGGATTTATGATATAATTAAGGAAGAAGGAAGAGATACTTGACACCGTGCAAAATAATATTCAATCTTAACTTGATACCACTTCCTCCCATGCACTCTTGGCTACTCGTAAGCAGTTTTCCCAAGTAGGATTTGGTTCCAAAATGCTTTTTCAAATGGGATAATACAACATAACAAGGAATTGTTTCTCCTATTGAGCCTGAAATGAGACCAAAGCAAACAGCCCTTGAATGTGTGGAGACTTCACTGCAACATGGAAGACACCTTTCTAGTTCTACCATTGATTTGCATGGACCGTATCACACACCATCAACTGAGTTGTTCATTGATGATAAACTAGAGCTGTGGGTGACTGCATATTCTTCCCCACTCATACATACTATGATATCCCTTTTTTGTTCATATTATCCTTTGTTTGTACATATTGATTTCTGAGTAATATAAACAGTATTTTTCAGAAAAACAAATATGTCTATTTATACACACACACAAAAGCATGCAAGCATGATATCCAAGATCTACTTTAAGTTGAAATCATATGCAAGATAAATAAGCAACAGGAAAAGCTTACTCTGATTGCTCAGCCTGGGTTTTTTGTGATTGCTCCAGACCCTTTTGCAATTGGCCATTATGGCTCTCTCCCACTGGGGTGGACGATGTCTGGTTTTAAAAAGAGTTATTTTTATTCAGTATTTGGTCTTTGGTTCTCAAGTACATGGTATTAAGTGAGTGGTATTTGGCCTGCTTTTACAGGACAAGGAGTTGAGAAGGATTTACCCTCAAATACGAGACTCATGTACCTAGAATGTTGAACATACACCAAGCATGGAACTCGCAAACTTGAAATTTTGCAGGTGCAGAGACAAGATTCCTTGTCCCATCTTCCTTTACCCAAAGACATAGGTGAACATGTTTAGTGACTACAACTGATGTTTTTTGGCCTAGGAAAACCCAGAAGTGTTCACTAGGGTTGTAAGTAATGGAATTCCACCCAGGGGACACCCTAAGTGAACAGACGTGGAGGCTATCCCTATTAACTATGCAATCTCACAAATCTTATGGACATTCCCAATGAAAAACAAGTGTACCAGGGCATGAGTGGGAAAGTTGAAAATGATCCTAGGTCATGATACTCATGGAGGTGCACCTATGAATCCCATTTCATTATCAACTATTCCTAATTTCCATAGAACAACTATCAAAGATACAAATGCTTTATTATTTGAACTCAATGTGATATATAGGAGATATGACTATATCACATATTTTCATAAGCTTAAACTGTTTCCTACTACCCTGAAAGGGGAATCCTTAATATGGTTTATGGGACTTGGTGACGGTACCATAAACTCTTGGGATGAAATGAAGAATTCATTTCTTGAGAATTACCAAGAGTATTGCAAATCTTGAGAGTTGAGGGAGGATACATTTAATATGACACATAAGGAAGAAGGGAACCTGGAGGACTATGTAGAGTGTTTTCAATCTAATTTGCATAGGTATCCACACAACACTCTAGGTGGTGACATCTTGAAGACAATTTTAATTTGAGGGATGCGGGATGAATGGCTGAATATGGTGAACCTAGTGGTAAAAGATGATATATCAAAAGAAATTTATGAGACAATCTATTACTTATGAAAAATATTCTCATGGGGAGATTCTATAAGAAAACTACGAATTAAAGACTTTTCCAACAGAGCCATGAAGTTATCCAATGGAGGAGTAACCTATGTGGAGATTGGAATCTTGTTAAAGGATTTTAAGACTGATATCCTCAATACATTATCTTCCCATCTATATTTTTTTCAAGGTAATAAATGACAAATTTGATACTGAGAAGGAACTTGCTATTTTCTTCCCACAATGTAGAAAAAAACATTCCTCAAAGGAATTTTTATTGAAAATTGTTGAAATTTGTGGGTGGGATTAGGATCATCCTACAAAATCATGCCCATAACTTCTATGAGTAAAATAAGTGTACCAAGGGACTAGTAAGTTGAGCCATCCTACTTTTTATCCCTGAATAATCCATGGAAAGCTCAACCACAAGGTATGAACCATGACTCTTCTTCATTTTTTTAATGCTTATAATAATAAATATGGTCCTCGAGAAACATAATTTCCAACTCTGGCATGAAAAAATCCTCAAAAGTTACAGTACCCTTCACCATGGGTACAATGGTCGAATTAATCAATCCAAAGCCTCTCTTGGTCACAAAACTAGTGTAGTCCTCCCTTCTCTGGAAAAAAATTCCCAATACAACAACCATAATTACCTTCACAGTTACCTATGCAACAACAATTGCAACTTCCATTGAATGCTCATGTAATAGGACCTCAATTTCCAATGCAATCCAACCTAAATCCAAATAAGTATACAGTTAAAAAAACTGAAATGTCAACCTTCCTATCCTCTAACATCAACCCTCTAGAGTGTAACAATGTGCACCTTAGGTCTAGGAGGATAATTTACATATGATCACCAAACAACTTGAGGAAGAAACCCTGCCTCCTAAAATAGAGCGACATCATGAAAAAGGTGAGGATTACACCCTTGGTGTAACTCCTAGAGTATTAGAAACTATGAAACATGTGGTTGTTATTGGACTAATTCAAACACCAGTTCTTACTCTATTTTACCCAGGAAGATTGGCTATAGCCAAGGTGCTTCCACATCCTAAGTTCGATGATTGGGATAAATTGAAAACATGTGCATCAGAATGTCGTTGTTACAAGAAATAAGGATCATTCTAGTTTACACCAAATATGTAAATGAATTGAGCCTCATAAATCCAGGGAGGAAACTCATGGATTCAGACCTAGGGTAGAGTCGCACTTGTCAAATACGATGATCCCAAGAACCCAATAGTGATTTTTCATATCCAAGGTAAAAATATTTCCAATAATCTATGAAAGTCAGTGAAATCAGTGAAATCGACCCTGTGTGAAGTTTACAGGGATGGATTATACAGGGAAAATAAGTCGAACAAAATATTGTTGCAGAAGATTGAGAAAATACCTAAAACGTTCGTCCTGACCAGAATGCAACACAACCTAATCTATGAAAGTCCTTTTATGAAAAATCAGTAAAATCGAGCCTGAAGAGATGCAGGTCGATACCCACGCACCGCTATGAGGTGAAGTTTTCCAACCCATGACTGAAATTCCTGGCCTGATCGAGCAATATGAAGTGAAGTTTTCCAACCCATGACTGAAATTTCCTACCTGATCGAGCAATTTCTCTTCCCGGCAAATGAGCAAAAACTATGATTTCAATGTCATTGGCCCCTATAGCCACTAAAATTTCAAGTTTTCAAAAGATATTTGTCAAATTGGGGGAAATTAAGTTTAAGGATTTTTTTTAATTTATAGGTGTCCTTAGAATGAGTTATGAGTGATTTAATTTACCATTTTTATAGAAAATTGTTGTGTTGTTTTGAAAAAAAAATTATAAACTAATTAATTATTATTTTTTGAAACTATGGAAGTTATTTTAAATGGTCATGTTATTTTTGTGACCATTGATTGAACTTATGCAAATATTTACATAGGGGATAACCAAAAAAATTTAGTTGATTTGCTAGGGTTTCAGCTCGCACGTTAGGGTTCTCGGGTTCACCTCTTCTGCAGACGTCATGGCCGCCATTGATGGAGGTTCCCAACCGCCCTCCTCCTCTGTGCTCCCTCCTAAAATCAAATCTTTCATGCGCCTGGTTCCCAACCGCCCTCCTCCTCACCTTTCAAAAGATAGTCTCCATATACATGAAGTTGTCAAACATCATTTTTAGAATTATGTATTTAGACTGAATTCTCCATTTGATAAATTTGTAGCATTTATCTGCTGCTACAAACAACTCATTATTTTATGCTGCATGCTTTCAGTCAAAGCATTCCTTCCTATTTTTTAAGCAACAGTTAAGCCAGATTTCTCTTTTTTGTGAACATAGGTAGCTTGTTCCATTAAAATAGTCCTTTTAGCAGAATATAAGCAAATTATATCACCTATCTTGGTCCAAACTTGGGCATGATTGTCTCCTTGAACTATTAAATGGCTCCTTTTGGTATTTTAAGGACAAAGAGGCTTCTATGTGGTCTTCTGGACTGTTAAATGGATCCTTTTGATTTGACTTCCATGCACTGCTACTTTGTTTATAAACTAATAGTGTTTGCACTAAATATGCTTATTTTGTTGTGGGTATCCCAGCCTAACTAAAGCCAAAACAAAATTGAGCCACATCAACCATGGAGCCTTCGTAAACCACACATACTGTTGAATCAAGTATGTGTGTTAGCTTTCATTTATGGCGCAAGTACTGTTGAATCAAGTATTCCTAGAAAACTAATTCTTCCGTCAACAACTTCCATAGGTATAGAGACAACATTATCTTCTACAAGAATTCATTATAACAGAATCAAGAACAAGAATGTCTTGTTGAATATTCTCCATTATATGTCTAGAGTATAGTTCTGAGATTCAATTTTTGTATCATTGCTTGTTTGTCATTTTAATTTCCCTTATCATAAAGATTAACTGTAGGGATAGAATTCAAATTATTTGAATTTTAAATTAAATTCTAGTTCTTCATGAGACAATAATATTTATCTTCTTTCAATAAGCTTTAATTTTCTCATCTGTTTGTTAGAAAATGTAAAAGCATCAACAAAATCACCAAGTCTGATATACAATATCTGCATTTTTGATACAAAATTTTCCCAAGAGTCATCATAATCCACCAACAAACCTAAGTCTTTAGTTGATAGCCATCCTTATTTCCATATTGAAGTGGTAATAGGGTTCCCAAATTGATTCAACATGAATTTACCAATACCTTGAAAGCACTAAATTAACTCTTCTGGAACAAAAACAACATTATTACTGGCCATTGTAGCACCTACCCCTATCCTTACATGTGATCCATAATAATGTAAGGCATCCCCTTATAGATGGTTGTTGCATGATTTGCTACAAATAAAAACCCAATAACCATGCTATACATCACTGCAAAGTTAGCAAAGATTTCTCGGCATGAATTGCTATTGAATACACAATTCTCCATCATTGGCTTCAATGAAAAGGGATCATTTTTTGGGAAAGATGGGGCAGTCAAGATCGGAGGCTCACTTTCAGAATGCAACTTTTGACAGGGAAAATATTCTATGTCATTTGGCTGCTATCACAATGTTTAGACCAAAGGCAACAGTCCAGAATACAGCTAAGTTACTTTAAGATAGATGCAAAGTGTCTCGAAGTTGGGGACAAAGCTGATGAGATTCATTAAGACACTTGGCCAACTTGCTCTGCACACACTACTACCCAAGATGCTTTAACAAGCAAGGATCTCTAGCAATAGATCTTTCATCAAGAGCCGAAACTGAAATTATAGCCACCTCAGAGACAGGTAAATACATAAAAAAATGTCGTCCATATATGCTAGTTATTGCCTATAAAGAAAAGCTTCCTTCAAAACTCTTGGTAGGATACAAACCTCAGTCATTAGTCTATTTTTCCCACCACCCTCAGAAGCAATTGCTTGCAGTGACCCAAAAGGAACACCTACCGTTCCATCACCATGGCATTCCATCAATAACGCTGATCGAACATATTGTGGGAACTGCAAACAAGGTGACTGGTGGCACAGGCATATCTGACGATGAAGAGGAATGAGTAGATCACAAAGGATGAAAATGACTGCCTTGTGCAGGCCTGGAAATAGAGGATGCTAAGACCTGTCCTTGAGCAGCACCACCACTCCTCCTAGGTGCTTGTGTGAAAGGAACATGTTGTGAACCCCAAGGCATACTTGGTAGTGGATGTAGCATTGAAGAAGCAATTTCTCCTGGTTCATTGGAACCCAACTTCCAGATTCATGGTTGGTTGCTCTGTTCTCTGAACCTGCAACAAACCAGGTATTGCTAGGAATACCCATCATCATGTTTATTGAGGTAGCTTCTTCTTTCTGAGAATATGAGCACTCCCTTACACCAGCATTAGAGCTGGAAGCATTTCCAATTCTAGGCATAGAACTTTCATTCCATCCAACTGAATGCAAACTCCTCTGTATACCAGTAGGTGGCACATGAAACATACTAGACTGGAGCAGTTGGGCACTAGTCCTTACACCTGCTAGGCCTGTGTCTACAGACTGATCACCTGAAAACAGTCTTCTGGAATGTGAAGAATTTAGCTGCAAGTCAGGCATAACCTTCCAGCATTTCCAGATGGCCACATGTGAGGTAAACTTGGTTCTTCTTGATGAGGAGGGTTGTGCCTTACTCGAACGCCTTACATTGTTATGGAGACATGCTGCAAAGAATGGGCTGATAACCAATTCACATTAAAACTAGATCTGTTGGCATTGTGAGGCCCAATAAAGCAAAGACCAAAAGGATCATCCATAAACCAAATGAAACAACATCCTCTTAAGGGGTGATATGGATAGTTGTAAATGTACTCTCTGACTTCCACCTTTTAAAGATTCATGGAAATTCCATTGTCTTGAGTATTGACAGAAGATCAAAACTTAGGAGACAACGTATTACATAGGAAACAGACATACTTGGGATCTCCACTTCAGCACACCTCTATAAGGAGATGTGATATACAAGTCAAGAGGTTCAGTTTTATTAAGTTCCATTGATCAGACCTCACAGAAGTAGCACTTGATGATGATACAACTGCCACTAAAACTAACGTATTTGGCTACAGATGTAAATTAATTGAGTGGCCATATGATCCTGCTGGTATTACTGAGTTGGAATTTAGTTTGTCGGGACTGTTGAAAGCCATAGGCACACCGAATTGTGGAGGTTTATAAGTTGAATATATTCCTGACAAAGTATTAGTGTCAGAAGTTAGTTTAACAGTCCCGGTATCTGTGTGGGAATCCAGCTTTGTGCCCTTTGGACCAAATTTCAACTCTTCATGAGTCTCAGGAAGCTAGCAGTTGCTGCAACACTGGAAAGGTAGTCCAACAGATGGTTGATGTATAGGTAAGGACACTTGAGTTCATGTACCTTGAATTCATGATATTATCACAGGTTCAAACACTGACCCATCACCAAGGATTAAAAATTGTTTAACAAGTCCCCCTCACTAATAAGGTACCTGAAAAACAATTGATATTGGATATTAAATGCTACAAATAGGAGGACTATGAGAAAAAAGCTCCCAAAAGAGATTGCTAATTAAATTTTAAAAATTGCTATTCCTTTAAGGCATTGGATGACTCCCTAAACAATGTGTTATGGGAAAACAGAGGCTGCCAGATAAGAGGCAACAATTAGAATCTTGCCGAATAACCTAGAAGCATTGAAATAGTAGCTTAGACCTGGTGAAAACTACAAGGGTTGGACTCATCAACAAAAGTATGAGTAGAGGCAGTTGGACAAGAGACAAGAATTAGGAGATTACAGAATAACCTAGCAGCATTGAAGCAGTTAGTAAGGCTGAGGGTAAACTATGGAGGTTGGGTACAAATTCATCAAAAAAATGAGCTACTTACCAGAAATCCTAGCATTACCGGTAAATGATCTCTGAGGAGTGTGGGCATAAACTTCTACTATCTAATGGAATTCTGATCCATAGTGATCTAATACAAATGGCTCCAAAGGATGGACCTAAAGAGTAAAATATCTTGGGGAGAAAACAAATATCATACAAGAATACTTTAAATTTCTTGGTTGGAAATCTTGAAAAATGACAAGCAGGAACACATGGTTGGGTAAATCCAGGAGAGCTATTGACATGAGAAATTGTATCAAGAGACGCTAACTAGCATCCCATTGGCACACCCATAATCACTAAAGAAGCATGCCAACTATCACCAAACTTTTATCACAAAATAAGCATGTACTTTTAAATAAAAGGATAAGATGTGAGTTTGTCAAACAACTGGACTTCATCAACAGTTGTGTAATAACTAAAAGGTCGTTCCAACAGCTGGTTGATTAGCTGTCAATTTAGCCTAGGCCAGGTGGTGGAGAGTAGGAGTGTTATGCTCAATTCAAGTTTCTCACAACATTTTACTAATCAGAAAGATTGGTATATTTATTTTGTTGAGGACAAATCCAACTCTAATTCTGTATTCGAGTGGTGGAGAAAATGCAGAGTTGAGAAGTGGGAAAGTTCAGATGAGAGGTAAGAGGTTG
>LPNX011149451.1:0-124605 GCA_001517045.1 Pseudotsuga menziesii
TAGTGTTAGATGTTTTTATTTCTATTGCATATTGGGAAGGATTGATTTCTGGAGTCTAGCTGTCTGTTGTGGTACCCCAAGCCATAGGAATTTCTCTCTGTAAGCAAGCTCCTTATATGGCCTTAAGCAAGCTCCTAGAGCTTGGTATGCCAAAATGGATAGCTTTCTCCTTGACATTGGTTTCTCTAGATTCCATTCTGACCCCAATGTCTATACCAAGAAAGTAGGAAACCATCTCATCATACTTGTGTTGCAGCTGCAACTGTTCTCCCCCAAATTTCTTAATTTTTGGGCCCCTCCTCATAATTTCGAGTTGTTCTAATCAACTGAATCCTTGACCTTTTGGGTGTGCTTTGTTTTGAATATTTTCAAAGATCGTTTTCCAGCCTGTTCAAAGTGCATGCGTTTGAATCCTGTAATAAGTCATGGAGGCGATTCAGTTTGCTAGCTAAGGATGAATCGGACTCGCGGAAGCAAAACGGGTTTCAGTCCGTTGTTGAGTTTTAAAGTTGTCTAACCACTTAGTTTTTTGTATTGATCGGGCGTCTTTTGTTTGATCCGAGGTCATTTCTCTTCCGCCATTGTGGCTGGGGAAGTCATTTAGCTCCCAAAGTAGAAACCCGTCCGACGTCCGACTTGGCATCGCATGGCTTTAGCCTTCTCTTCTCCCACCGTTGCAGCTCTCAAAGTCCTTTAGCTGCCGAAGTGTGAAGCCATCTGACTTCTGATTGAGTTTCCTCCCACCGCCGCTTGCCCGTAGTCTTTTCTCTTCCGCCGTTGTGGCTGGGAAAGTCATTCTGCTTTCGATGTCTAAACCATCCGACTTCCGATTTTAAATTTTTCCCGCCCTCCCGTCGCATGCCTGTAGCCTTTACTTTTCCGCCGTTTGGCTTCCGATGTTGGTTTCCTCCCGATTTCCGCCATTGGTATTGCTATCACAAGCCTGTAGGAGGACAAGGTAGTATGGTCGACACTTGTAGAATGACGGTGGTGCACCTGATCATTCTCAGTGGATTAGCCGTTCAGTCAGTTTAATTTGCTGTTGTGATTTAAATGCTTTTCCATCAAATGATGATCGTCATTTGATTGTAGGTATTTTCCGAAGATTGGTCAACGGAGGCGGACCGTTTGGTGAAGGTAGAGCCAGAACCAGCAAGAGTGTAAGATGGAAAAACCAAAGAAAAGACAAAATGAAGGGTGATAAAGGGACAACTCTGAAAGGTCCGGCAGTTGCGTAGCCAATCATGGGCATGCACAGGAAAGATAGAGGAATATGAAGCGTGGGGAGACTGAAAGGTCATTCGTTTGAGTGGCAACCCAAATGGTGGGCTGTGGTAGTTTACTATTGAAAAGTAGAACTGAAAGAAGGAATTTTTCCCAGGAAAAACTTGTAAACCCTTTGTTTGTAAGAGGAACTCTTTCGTTTTACAATCAGAAATTGCAACTTTTGCCTGTTGGAGAAAGCTAAATGTGGAATGTATCAATGCGATTAAATGAGAAATGTTGAAGAGGAACTATTTCGTTTTCAGCTGCGTTTCATTAACTGTGAGGGCGTTCTAACTGCCTGAACCTATGTTCTTGTTGAATGCCTTTCAGTGTATTTGGTGATGTTTTCCACTGTGAGTAATAAATGATGTTCATAAAACAATTGGCTATCTGGTTGTTTAAATATCTATAAGTGTTCATGTGTCTTGAAAGAAGTATCAGCTATCTGTAATTCTTCATAATGCATGTACAAATTATATTACTCACTAATGAATGATAATCCTGCTCCCTAGGGATAGTTTAGGTGGTTAGTTTATTTTCTTGTCGTATGCGATTTGGATGCTTGTGAGCCTTAAGATGAGAGGTAAGAACCTACGCATCACATTGTGACTGTTCCTTGCATCTTTATCATCTTGCACGATTAATTAGGCACTTGCATTCCATAATTTAAGTAAAAATACAAAAACTCGGTGGACCGGGCCGTAACCGGTAAAACCTTTGTTTTGTGCTTGACCTACGGTAGCCGGACCGTAAACCGGATGGATTCCCTATACCAAACAGTCAACTGGCTAGTTGGGAACATTGATTGGGGAGAATCCCTTACTATTGTTTCCTGTGAATTTCTGGGCCTCAACAGTTTTGGCACAAGAAGGAGGGCCTCCAGTGTATGGCTGGCCGAGGAAACACGTTTTCCCAAGAATATTCCACCGGTAATAGTTCTGAAAGCAGTGGGTTTCATAATCCAATTCCGGAAGAAAGAGAACATCTATATTCTGTTGGCAACGAAATTTTTAATGATCTGAGAAGACACACCAGGGCATATGTAAAGAAGATTGGAGGATTGCCAATCATCCCTGAATTGCCCAGAAGAGAGTATAAAAAGAAAGATCGTCCTATAGAGGAAGACTCAGTGTTGGTTGGAGACTGGGAAGAACTTGTAGAAACAGCCTTACAGGAAGTTGTGCTACCTTTGAATCAAGAAGGCCCAGAAACCCCTCACAGTTCTCCTGCTCACACTCCGGTTGGTTCACCTCCTCACTCTCCACCCAGACTCATGGCTGGCATAAACGCAAACCAACCACCTAACTCGCCAAATCCCCCACCTGCATGGAGAGCCATATCACCATTGAACCTTACACCTCCATTACATGACCTGCCTCAAGCCTTTGACAAAATTTTTCCCAAGTTTGACCCCAATGAGAAAATACTAGTAGATGATCACCTACAAAGTTTTTACTTGGCGATTGAAGGATTAAGGGCGGGGAATATGAATATGTGGTATGTAGACTGTTTCCGCATACCCTTAAAGGAGCTGCAGCGTCATGGTACTTTGGGTTGCCTGCTAACTCTATCCCTGATTGGGATACCTTCGAAATAATTTTCAGAAGTAAGTATGCAACTCAGAAAACTCATGCAGCCCTCATGAAAGGGCTATGCACCTTGAAGAAAGAAAGAAAGGAAAAGGTGCACAGTTTCACACAAAGGTTTGCATCCTATCTCAAGAATTTCTCTGAAACGGATAGACCTTCAGACAAAGTTCTGATTGAATATTATACTTCAGCTTTAGGCCCTGATCTGGCCATGTTTTCCAAAGGCAGGGCCAAGCCTACTTTGACATAAACCTATGAAGAGGCTGAAGTAGTGGAAGCTGAAAGAGAGAGTATTGAAGACTATCCAGAGTAGTCAGGAGAAAAAGGCGCAGGCAGAAAATCTTTATTGTTTACTAAACCTAAGGAAGAAAAATCACCAGATCTGGAAAATATGGCCAAAACGATGTAGAAACTTTCCAACAAAATCATAGACTTGGAGAAAGAGAAGGAAGCACCAAAGTTTTATAAGCCATATTATAAGAAAAGAGAGGACAAGAATCAGTCTCAACCTCCTCCGCACAATACAGCATCCATGAATTTAACAGAGATAGGGATGGAAAATTTTTGCACTTTCCACCAACAACCCCACTCCGAAAAGAATTGTCCGCAATGGATAAATTCAATGACGTTGGTCATGAACTAGATGTTGGATTCTAGATTAACAGAAGAAGGAGATGAAGAAAGAAAAGAGAGTTTTGCTTCTACTTCTACAAAAGAACAGGAAGAAGAAACCATGGCTTTATGGAATTCTGTCTCGTTATTTGATGCTGAAGAGGAAAAGGCTCAGGGGTACAAGGACGTTATGGAAACCAACGTAGCCACAAGGAGCCAAGGGACAGTTAAGGAAGACAGTCTTATACTCCCAAAGATTAAGAGGCTACAGAGAAATGTTAAGAAGAAATTTCAAAATAAATCCTTGACTGATAAAATTCCAGAATTCACTATTACCATCCAAAATCCTAGACAGAATGATACAACGGCCAAGCCAAATGAAAATAAGGAGAATACTAATAGACCTTATCCCACTGAACAGCAGATGGATTATGACATCGTGGAGGATTTAAAGAATATAAAATCGAATGTTCCACTATTTGAGATGTGTAAGGTACCGCAGCAAAAAGAAAGACTGTTGAGAGCTCTTGAAGCATCAGATGAGAGGATGCCCGCTGACAATCAACCGAAAGAAGAAGAAGAAATTGGAGAAACCAGCAGTGGAGGTAAGTCCAAGAACAAGCATCCACCTTTCTCCTTACTTTTGAAATCTTTAATTACAATGTACATAACTGCTTGGTAGATTCAGGGGCAACTGTTAATGTCATGCCGATATCAGTCTGTAAAAAGATTAATGGGCAGCCTAAGCCATCCTCATGGAGAGTTGTTCAATTGGATAGGACTGACGTAAAGGTAATTGGTGAGATGAAATATGTCCTAGTCCGTCTGGCATCAAATGATAAAGTATGCCAGGTTATCAATATCGTGGTGGCTGATATACCAGATGCGTACGGTCTTGTCCTGAGCAGAGATTGGTCTGCCAAACTTAATGGATATTTCGCCTCTGATTGGTCACATCTATGGTTTCCCTACAAAGGAAGTCCGAACCAGATTAAGATCTTAAGAGAGCCTCACATGGAGTACAATGTTACTCAACTGGAGGAGAAGAATGAACCAGTGGATTCTGTCTTGGGAAACTATTTTATTGAGTTGGAACCTGGAAATTACCAAGCGGAAGAAGCCAGCGACACATCTGACACCCAGCCTGAGCTCCTTCGATTTTCACAAGCTAATGAAATTGATTGTAAAATAGTAGATTTAGCGGTAGGAATAGGTTCGAATTCAGTAGTTAGTGAGTTTTGGACTTTTTTTTTTGATGCATCTAAGACATTAGAGGGGTCATGGGCTGGCTGTGTCTTGATCGACCCCCAGAAGAATAAACATTTTCTTTCATGTAGATTACGGTTTGATTGTACTAATAATACAGCTGAGTACGAAGCACTGGTGCAGGGACTAAAGAAAGCGATTGAATTAAAGGTAAGTAATCTAAAAGTTTTTGGGGATTCCGAAATTATTGTGAAACAAATACGGAATCAAATACATTGTGTTTCCCCTCACTTGAAAGCTTACCAAAATTAGGTATGGGACCTGCTTAAGTGTTTTAATGAATTCAAAATTATTTCAATTCCAAGAATTAAAAATGCAGCAGCTGACCTATTGGCCACATCAGCCGCTAGACTCGTACCCACTAATAATCGGTGTTCTATCGAACTGCTTTTCAGGCCCTCAGTACCGGATATGATCACCAACTTGCGAGTGTTCGACGGCGATCAGCAAATCATAGAATGTTTGACAAATGACGAGGTGTTTAAAGGATCGATCATAGATGATGAAGAGCATCAGACTGAGATGAAATATGACAATTTCATTCCTAAAGGTGTCAGAACGTTAGAAAAAATGTTCGATTTAAATGAAAAGTTCAGAAGACCAGCCAACGTGAAGACCCACAGCTCATATCTATAGTTCGAGCTGATAAATTTAGGGACTGAGACGAATCCCAAATTTGTGAATCTCGGCAAGTGTTGTTCACCAATAGAAAGAGACAAGTTCGTCAGTCTGTTCAAACAATATAAAGATGTCTTTGCTTGGACATACGAAGATTTAAAGACATATGACACCAGTATCATCAAGCATGTTGTCCCCATCAAAGCCGGCGTCAAGCCATATCAGCAACCGTTAAGAAAAATGCATCCAAAGCTTGAACCACTGATTCAGAGTGAAGTGAAGAAATTACTGGATGCTAGAATCATTTTTAAAATTAGACACTCTGAGTGGGTATCAAATCTGGTACCAGTAAGGAAAAAATCGGGAGAAATCAGATTATGCATGGATTTCAGAAATCTAAACCGCGCTTCCGATAAAGATAACTACCCTGTGCCACCCATGGAGAAATTGCTGCAAATGGTCTCTGGTTCTAAATTGTTTTCATTATTAGATGGTTTCTCTGGCTACAATCAAGTACTAGTAGTCGAGGAAGACAGACTGAAAACAGCGTTCAGGACCAAATGGGGAACCTTTGCCTACAGAAGGATGCCCTTTGGGCTTATAAATGCCGGAGTGATGTTTCAGAGAGCTATGGACATAGCTTTCCACAGCTTGATTGGCCGAAGTGTTGTAGTGTACCTTGATGACATTACAATATTCTTGAAGAAAAGAGAAGAGCACGCGTTTCACTTAAAGAAAATTTTTGAACGCTGTCGGAAATATGGCATCTCCCTCAATCCTAAGAAGTGTGTGTTCGTTGTCACAGAGGGCAAGTTGTTGGGTCATATAGTTTCAAAGACAGGAATTTCTATAGATCCAAAAAGAATTAAGGCCATTGAACAAATCTCCTTACCCCATAATAAAAAAGGGATGCAATCTTTTATGGGAACTATAAACTTCATGCGGAGATTTGTCCCCGATTTCGCTCAGATTGTCAAACCGCTTCAGCAGATGGTGAAACAAATTGTACAGTTCAAGTGGACTGAGATTGAGAAGGATGCTTTCAGCAAAATTAAAACTGTTGTTGCACATGCACCCTCCCTGAAAAGCCCAGACTTTGATAAAGACTTTATTCTGTATACATTTGCATCCGATGATTCACTGGCAGCTGTGCTCACCCAAAAGGAAGAAGGGGGGGATGAATTCCCAATCTCCTTTATGAGTACTGGTCTACAGGGGGCTGAATTGAACTACCCAGCTGTTGATAAACAAGCTTACACAGTATTTAAAGCAGTGAATCAATTCAGGCCTTATATTTTAAAAAATCAAACCAAGGTAATAGTCCCCTACCCAGCTGTAAGGTCCCTTCTCATACAGAAAGAGTTAGGAGAAAGAAGGGGCAACTGGGTAACAACGCTTCAAGAGCACAACCTTGAATTCAAGCCAACCTCTATAGTTAAAGGTCAAGGGTTGTGCAAATTGATGACTGAAAGTGGGAACAATGAAGAGAACGCCTGGGAGGATGAGGCCGAATTACATTTAATGGATGTATGTCCTTTGTTTACAGCTCCCGAGTCTTGGTATAGAGACCTTGTGCATTACCTGCAGTCGGGGCTATTCCCAGAACATTGGAATTCCAAGCAAAGAAGAGCGCTGTGTCTTAAATCGGCCTCCTATCAACTTGTGGAAGGAGTATTATTCAGAAAGAATTATAACGGGGTTCTTCTCAGATGCTTAGAAAAGGAAGATGCGAAGAAAGTGATGGCAGAATTGCATGACGGTCCTACTGGAGGAAATTATTCAGGGGATACCACATCCCACAAAATCCTCAGGGCAGGTTACTACTGGCCTACGCTCTTTAGAGACGTACACGCACATGTCAGGAAGTGTGATATTTGCCAAAGGTGTAGTGGGAGACAGCCTAAAGCAGCAGCACATCTAAAGCCTGTGATGATTACGGAACCATTCGAGCAATGGGGACTGGATATTATTGGAGAAATAAAACCGAACTCCTCTTTGCAGCACAAGTACATTCTGACCGATACTGATTATTTCACTCGCTGGGTTGAAGCCATCCCACTGCGCAAGATAAATGAATATGAGGTCATCAGCTTCCTACAATACCACATCATGACCAGGTTTGGAGTTCCAGTTTCGTTAGTTTTTGATAATGCTAAGTACTTTTCATCAATTAAATTGACTACTTTTGCTCATGATAAAGGAATAAAATTGCATTATTCTGCTAATTACTATCCACAAGGAAATGGCCTGGCTGAATCCTCCAACAAAAATCTGATTAGAATTTTAAAGAAGACTGTAATAGAAAACCAGAGGAGTTGGCACTCAGCCTTACCAAATGCCCTTTGGGCCGATAGAGTCACCCCCAAGTTTGCGATTGGAGTGTCTCCATATACCCTTGTCTATGGTAAAGAAGCCATCCTTCCTCCCAATATCATGCTACCATCTTCCATACTAGCTCAAGAGTCTAGAGGGTCGGATGATGAAGTTTTGCAAATAAGAATATATAATCTCCTGAAAGCAGAAGAGGCTAGATCTAAAGCCAGAGAATGATTTAAACAACAGCAAGAGTTAGTTAAGAGATGGTTCGACAAACATAAAGCTGGAACAAAAGACTTTGAAGTAGGAGACTTAGTCCTCAAATGGGATCACCCCCATGATGAAAAAGGAAAGCACACTAAATTCCAACAGTTGTGGGTAGGCCCTTTTCAGATTGTAGCAAAGCTTGGCCCTTCTACTTACAAGTTGCAAGATCTGCAAGGGTGGGAAGAGAACTTACCAGTGAACGGTTTGGTTCTCAAGCCTTACTTTTCATGAGTTTCGTTGAGTTCTTCTGTCTTGTATATAAATAATCTGCTTGGCTGTCTTTTGAGTCATGTTTTTCTCAGTTTGCTTTAGTTTGTTTTTTTTTTCTTGATTTTAAATAAAGGGAACGAACCCACAGTTGCATGGGGAACATCAAAATGTTTGGGAATGATAGACATTTTTGAGTCTCAGACTGTGTGTTGCTAAAATAAATTCTTCCAATTTAGCAGTTTTCTCGAATAAAATCTGTGTGCATTGAAGTCCTGCTTAACCCCTGTGAAATAAACTGGATTCGAAGAGTCTGGAATACTATGTTGAGGCTCCATCCATGTCACACTTAAAATGTTCTAAGGAGCGACAGCAGAGGACCCATGGAAAGGAGCAAGGTAAACAGTATATTAAATATAAATGATCCCATGCCAAGAAACGAATGCCAAAAGGCAAATAAGAGTCAAAATAAAACTCCTATGAAAGCATCATACATCAAAGCAAATGTTGAATCATAAGTACTAAATGGCCGACAGATCCCCTCCGTCCATGAGCTGAACATGAAGTACACCGCTCACACAAAAGGACACTATGGGATAGAGGATCCTGAATTAAAATTTAGTAAGAAAGGCATACAGGAAGACTCATATACAAAGGGACAAAAGTCCAGAAGCACAAAAAGTGCTAAGGTGGCATGGGAATGAGGAACAAACGAATATTTTTGTTTTCCATATGCTATAATCCTGTGGTGTCCAAGCTATCCGCTACCTGAAGACAAAGATAATAATGAAACTAATCTTCTGGCCTCAACAGAATTATCTAGACTTGAAAACCTTGGTTTCCACTCTCCCTTATTGGACTATCATCAATTATTAAAGGTACGCACTTCTGGCATTCAAGAAATCCAAATTGTTGGAAGAATTCGATAGATGCGTTCATTATTACACAGTCTGTCACTCAAAGAATAATCGCCCAGAGATCTAGGTTCACCAGGTAATCACCAATTGTTGTAGCTGCAACTGTTCTCCCCCAAATTTCTTAATTTTTGGGCCCCTCCTCATAATTTCGAGTTGTTCTAATCAACTGAATCCTTGACCTTCTGGGTGTGCTTTGTTTTGAAGATTTTCGAAGATCGTTTTCCAGCATGTTCAAAGTGCATGTGTTTGAATCCCGTAATAAGTCATGGAGGTGATTCAGTTTGCTGGCTGAGGATGAATCAGACTCGCGGAAGCAAAACGGGTTTCAGTCCGTTGTTGAGTTTTAAAGCTGTCTAACCACTTAGTTTTTGTATTGATCGGGCGCCTTTTGTTTGATCTGAGGCCGTTTCTCTTCCACCGTTGCGGATGGGGAAGTCATTTAGCTCTCGAAGTAGAAACCCGTCCGACGTCCGACTTGGCATCGCGTGGCTTTAGCCTTCTCTTCTCCCACCATTGCGGCTCTCAAAGTCCTTTAGCTGCCGAAGTGTGAAGCCATCCAACTTCCGATTGAGTTTCCTCCCACCGCCGCTTGCCCATAGTCTTTTCTCTTCTGCCGTTGTGGCTGGGAAAGTCATTCCACATCCGATGTCTAAACCATCCGACTTCCTATTTTAAAGTTCTCCCGCCCTCCCGTCACATGCCTGTAGCCTTTACTTTTCCATCGTTGCTGCTGGGAAAGCCATTTGGCTTCCGATGTTGGTTTCCTCCCGATTTCCACCATTGGTATTGCTATCACAACCCTGTAGGAGGACAAGTTAGTATGGTCGGCACTTGTAGAATGACAGTGGTGCACCTGATCATTCCCGGTGGATTAGCTGTTCAGTCAATTTAATTTGTTGTTGTGGTTTAAATGCTTTTCCATCAAATGATGATCGTCGTTTGATTGCAGGTAGTTTCCGGAGATTGCTCAACGGAGGCGGACCGTTTGGTGAAGGTAGAGCCGGAACCAGCAGGAGTGTAATATGGTCAAACCAAAGAAAAGACAAAATGAAGGGTGATAAAGGGACAGCTCTGAAAGGTCCGGCAGTTACGTATCCAATCATGGGCATGCACAGGAAAGACAGAGGAATATGAAGCGTGGGGAGACTGAAAGGTCATTCGTTTGAGGGGAAACCCAAACAGTGGGCTGTGGTAGTTTAATATTGAAAAGTAGAACTGAAAGAAGGAATTTTTCCCAGGAAAAACTTGTAAACCCTTTGTTTGTAAGAGGAACTCTTTCGTTTTACAATCAGAAATTGCAACTTTTTCCTGTTGGAGAAAGCTAAATGCGGAATGTATTAATGCGATTAAATGAGCAATGTTGAAGAGGAACTATTTCGTTTTCAGTTGTGTTTCATTAACTATGAGGGCGTTCTAACTGCCTGAACCTATGTTCTTGTTGAATGCCTTTCAGTATATTTGGTGATGTTTTCCACTGTGAGTAATAAATTTTGTTCATAAAACAATTGGCTATCTGGTTGTTTAAATATATGTAAGTGTTCATGTGTCTTGAAAGAAGTATCAGCTATCTGTAATTCTTCATAATGCATGTACAAATTATATTACTCACTAATGAATGATAATCCTGCTCCCTAGGGATAGTTTAGGTAGTTAGTTTATTTTCTTGTCGTATGCGATTTGGATGCTTGTGAGCCTTAAGACGAGAGGTAAGAACCTACGCATCACATTGTGACTGTTCCTTGCATCTTTATCATCTTCCATGGTTAATTAGGAACTTGCATTCCATAATTTAAGTCAAAATACAAAAACTCGGTGGAACGGGCCATAACCGGTAAAACCTTTGTTTTGTGCTTGACCTATGGTAGCCGGACCGTAAACCGGACGGATTCCCTATACCAAACAGTCAGCGGGCTAGTTGGGAACGTTGATTGGGGAGAATCCCTTACTGTTGTTGCCTGCAAATTTTTGGGCCTCAACAACTTGTTCTTTATGTTGATGATCTTATCTTTACTGGTAGTGACCCTAAACTTATAACCCATGTGAAATCCAGTCTTAAGCAAAATTTTGAAATGTTAGACTTAGGACATTTGCATTATTTTCTTGGTCTCCAAGTCTTGCAAACCAAAGAAGGAATCTTTCTTTCCCAGTCTAAGTATGCTTGTGACCTTCTTCGTCGCTTCCACATGGAATATTTTAAGCCAGCCCCTTCTCCCTTCCGGTCTAGAGTCAAACTTTCTACCACTTGTACTTCCCCTGAAGTAGATGCCACCTTGTATCGCCAGCTTGTTGGTAGTCTTTTATACTTGACTCATTCCCGTCCTGGCCTTTCCTTTATCGTTGGTCGTGTTGCCCATTATATGCAAACTCCTCATGAAATTCACTGGAAAGCAGCAAAAAGAATACTTCGATATATTCAAGGTACAATTCAGTTTGGGATTCATTACAGTACAGGGGGGAAACCTTTGTTGGTTGGTTTCACTAATTCAGATTGGGCCGACGATCCTGATGATCAAAAGTCTACTGCAGGTTATGTTTTCAGTCTGGGATCTGAACCTGTCACTTGGGCTTGTAAGAAACAACAAGCTCTTGCTCTTTCTTCAGAAGAAGTAGAATATCGAGCCGCAGTTAATTCCAGTCAGGAAGCTTTATGGCTTTGACAGATCCTTTCAGAGTTTGGATTCGAGCAGCAACAGCCTACTCCACTTTGGTGCGACAATCAAAGTGCCATCAAGCTTACCAAAGATCCAGTTCTACATCAGTGTAGCAAACACATTAAGCTACACATGCACTTCATCATAAATCTTGTTCATGATCATGTTATTGAAGTGCTCTATTGCCCTATAGATGATCAAGTTGCAGACATCTTCACCAAGTCTCTTACATAAGCGAAGTTTTCTAAACTTCGGTCTATGTTAGGAGTTCAGGAATGTGTCCTTAAGGGGGGATAGGCTCTAATGCCTCCTTCCTTCTCCTAATAGTGTCAGTTTTGTAAATCCTTCAATCCTATCCCAAGTTGTTCTTAAGGGGGGATGTTAGGATATTTAGACACTTAGGAGTTAGTTAAGATCAACTTGTGTAATATATCTGCTAGATAAAAGTGTGTTTCTTTAGTATGCATTAGTATGCATTTGTAAATATTCTAATCTGACGGTCGTGATATGTTCTAGACATAGATTGATTCAACGGTTCAACTTCTCTTAGATCATACCTACCATTGATCCATGGCTTAACACCCGATTGATCTATGATCTCTATTTAAAGAGCATAGAGGGTCCTTGGCTAGTTGATCGATTATGAGAAGCTCATGTAACTTTCTTTCTTTTGCATAATAAATTGCTCCAAGTAGCTATTTGGATGGAGCCATGGACTATTTCCCTCTCGAGGGTTTTAACCACGTGACAAACATCAGTGTGTTGATCTGTGATCTATTTGTGTGAAGCGGTTGCTGAAGGTGTTCGGTCTTTTGGGAGTACCCTGTGTACCCGAACAAAGAGCGGGTATTGCGCTCTCTTGTCCTGATTATTTGCTGTCCGAATATTTTTATTTGATGATAATTTCAGACCCTAAGTCTTACTACCATGCTCGAAAGGATCCAAGATGGCAGGTTTCCATGGATGAAGAGATGAATTCTCTTCAGAAAAACACTACTTGGGAGCTAGTTTCTCTTCCTCCGGGGAGGAAATTGGTTCAATGCAAGTGGGTGTTTCAGACTAGGGTTGTTGTTGATGGAAGAACATGAAAATATAAGGCAAGGCTGGTAGCAAAAGGTTTCTCCCATGTCCAAGGTGTGGAATACCATGATACTTTTGTACGGGTTGCAAAAATGGACTCCACCCGCCTAGTTTTGGCAATTTCTACATATAAGAACTAGGAAGTGCATCATATGGATGTTAAGTCTGCCTTCTACATGGAGATATTCATGAGGAAATATACATGAAGCAGCCTGAGGGCTAAATTTCTAATCCATCTTTGGTTTGCAAGCTAAAGAAGTCACTATACGGGTTAAAATAGGCCCCAAGAGAGTGGTATTCCAAGATGGATGCCTTCCTTCTCTCGCAAAGCTTCCAAAGGTGTAAATCAGATCCAAATGTGTATATATAGCAGTCTGAGGGTCATTTCATTATTATTTTTTTATATGTTGATGACTTACTAATTACAGGTAGCACATTTACTTCTATTTCAGTCATCAAAACTGCTCTCCACAATGCATTTGAAATGAGCGATTTGGGGCTCTTGAAGCAATTTCTGGGGCTCCAAATTGAGAAAATTTTTGATGGGATAATGGTCACTCAGTCCAAATACATATCAGACCTGTTAGTCAAGTTTAACATGGCTGAATATAAGGCTGATCCATTCCCTTTCCTTTCAGGGATCAACCTTGAAGAAGGAAAAAGAACACCTCCCATGGACTGCACTGTTTATCAACAGCAGCCTCATGATATTCATTGGAAGGTAGCCAAGAGGATCCTCCAGTATATTCAGGGAACTAGGAAATATGGCTTTCACTATGCTACAGACTCCGAGCTAGAGCTGGTTGGTTACACAGATTCTGATTGGGCAGGTGATCCTATTAATCAGAAGTCTACTTCTGGATATGTCTTCATGTTTGGTGGTGGCCCCATTTGCTGGTCTAGTAAAAAGCAAGACACCATAGCATTGTCTTCAGCAGAGGCCGAGTACCGAGGAGCGGTGAATGCTTGCATCCAAGCTGTTTGGTTGCAAGGCATTCTTTCAGAGTTTGATCTTGGTAGTACTTTGTCCACTGTCCTCTTTTGGGACAATCAAAGTGCTATTAAGATATCCACAAATCCAGTTACCAGGCAGAGGACCAAGCATGTAGAGATACACATGCACTACATCAGAGAGTTAGTGCATGACAGGACCTTCATTCTGCAATAATACCCGACTGATGAGCAAATTACAGACATCTTCACCAAGAGATTTTCAGAAAAGAAGTTCACTTACCTCTGTTCATTGTTGGGGGTGAGTTCATCAGGGTGATCAGACTACTTTCAGTGTTCAGCTTGAGGGGGGGGTTTTCCCACTGGGTTTTCCCTCTTTTCCTCTTAGATTTATTCTTGAGCATTGTTTGAGTTTCATTATTGTACAAGGTGACCTATGGCCTTAGTTTCCAGGGCCCTAGCATTTCATGCACTTTATGTTTCCACTTCTCCTGAGTATAGCTTAAGGGGGGGTGTTGGAGACATTTACCCACCATGCACACTTAATTTGGTCAATTTGGCCTTGTTAAACCACTATCCTAAGTTTTATTGACTTAATTGGAATCAGAGGAGCACTGTATGACATGAGCATGAGCACACCCACACCTACCTTCAGTCAAGGAGGCCAACTAAGCCTTCTCCTTCATTTGGGGAGGCTAACTAGAGCACTCTGGGAGTGATCTGAGTGTCATGAATGCACCTAATTGCTAACTGATGGTTACAATTAATTAATCTAAGTGGTGAAGGTGCCTCCATTCATTATATTTATTATTTCATTAATATTTAATGAACTGGAGTCAACATGGCCACCTCCAACCACCTTTGATGGACAGTTTGACTTTAGTTAACCTCATCGGAGTTCATTGGAGTTAATGATGCGCTACCACTTATTGGTTGGCATGCCATGACATGTGTATGAGATACTTTCAATTAGACTCAATCATTCATTGCACTCTGACTTCAGTTAGGACTCAATTGAGTCAATTGGCACTTGATGAGTTGGCTAACTAGTGTGTTTACTATGGCTTACAGTCAGTTAAGCTACACCCACTCATTCAATTCGAATGGCCTCCTTGGGAATTCTAATTTTCTTGGCATTCATGCATCTTGCATGATCATTGTATTGTATTATTAATTATTCATTGATTATACAAAGCTGCTACTTCCATTGCAGCACCATTTTGCCAATTCTATGCATATTTGTCTGTATTCTTTGTGAGACTGTGTTTTATGTTCCTATACCACTGTGACAAATTAATAAGGAAGAGCACCTCAGGTTGCTGCTTTAGTTTGGGATCTGGCATGATATCCCAGTTCACTGAGAAGCAATCATGTGTGGCACTGAGTATAGCCGAGGTAGAGTATGTTACCACTTGCTCGACTAGTTGCGAGGTAGTGTGGCTACAAAAACTATTGTTTGTCTTGTTTGATCTCTAGTTGGATGTGACTTGTATCTTTTGTGACAATTAGAGTTGCGTGAAGCTATCAAGAAACCTAGTGTTCCATGAAAAGTCAAAGCACATCAAGATCAATTTCCAATATATCAGGGATATGGTGCAAAGAGGAGAAGTGAAGCTCCAATACGTGGAAACAGAGGAGCAAATAGCTAATGTGTTTACCAAGCCTATAGCTAGAGTGAAGTTCAAGTACTTCAGAGAAAGACTTTGTGTGATCCAGATCGAGACCCCTCGAAAGAGGGAGTGATGTTTTCTAGCATAGCTAGAGAGACAGGTTGTTTGAGCATAACATCTTGGCGAATATCATAGGTTGCTCAGGCGTAATCAGTCCTATAGGATATCCTTGGATAAGTCCTGGAGAAGCTCATATTTTATCCTTGGATGTAATGAGTCCTAATATGATTCTATGCTAGAAATATTTGATGCATAATATCTCACTTGGGAAACTAGACAAGTTGTCCAAGCAGGAAAAATCCTGGTGAACCAGGATGCCCAGACATAATTAGTCATGTAAATTGTCCTCGGATGTAATCAGTCATGGTGAGCTCGCAGGTTATCCTTCGATGTAATCAATCCTATGACAGGTTATTCGAGTGTAAAAAGATCCCTAGCATGGTACGTAGGTTAATTGAATGTAATAAGTCTTGTGGGTTGTATGAGTTTAAAAAGAGACCTAGCATGGTACGCAGGTTACTCGGATGTAATACGCCTCGAATGTTGTCTAAACATAAAAGATCATGGATGTAGGTTGTTCATATGTAATAAGTCCTTGAGGTTGACCTGGAACATAAAATGCCCTGATGTAGTAGGTTTTTTGGTCAAAATCATTCCTTGCATATATATCTATATATGTGTTCCCATGTTGAGATGATAAGGTCATGAAGCACGAGAGGTTCACCTATGCGACTCTCCCTTTACTAGTAGAATGCATGTTGACCATGCAGAGACGTAATGCATTGAGTGTGCTCCTAGGAAATTATCACATAGTATAAGCTACAGGTTATCTTAATAACGTGAAAAGATCATGTCTTACTCCTATGGTGAAAGAATGCAAGTGGTATGCATCTAAATCTTTGTTCTTTGTTTTGTTCTGTGCGGGACAAAAGAGATGATTTGGATACAATGAGATGAAGGTAGGAGACGTAGGTTATTGTCATGGTAATTTAAAGAAGGTCCTGAACCATTCCTACGAGATGGCTTGCTCAAGATGTGATGAAGACCTAGACAAGGACTAAGCCTACACCCAGTCAAAAGGTTGGCTCTGTAGAAACTTCCGATGACAGATAGTACCATTTGATGATCGATAAGAAGATGATGATGGAAGCAGCTATGATGATGACTCTATGACTTCGTGATGATGACTCTGTGATGAAGACTTGACCAAATGTGTTGATGATTGTAGAAGAGAGAGAATACCTTCCTAGTTAAGAGGGATTGTTGATGTATTTGTAACTTCGTAAGATATTCTCATGTATATTATCATTGTATGTTGTTGTACCCCCATTGGATATGTGTTTACCTCCTTGTGGGATGTATTAATTGTGTCTAGACCTTGAGGTACAACCTATGTTGTAAGTCGAGGCAATAGTCCCCAGTGTAACATCATGTAATATGTATTTGGAGTCTCTCTGGGAGAAGCTGGCCCTATTAGGTAAGACAACTAGGCCCTAGTCTTATGTGTGTTCAGTCACTTAAAGGGTATAAATAGGGAGGCACTCTCCCTCATTTATACACACCTCACACTCTCAAGTTCGCATGAGAGAGAGAGAGAGAGACAAAGGAGGAGAGATAGATAGATGTTGGATACTTCTTATTACTGGGTTTGATCATCTTACTATTCTGAGGAAGTTTGCGGGGTTTTCTTCTTTATGGTTTCCTCAGTGAAAATATTTGTTTCCCGTGTATCTTTTATATCTTATGCATATTGTTGTAATTGTTATTCTTTTATATAAACAGCCTAGATAAACTAATCATATCTAAAGAAAAACTAACAGTAGTAAGCACGGTGTTGTTTTAAATATTTTTTATAACTTAATTGAATACAAAGAAAGTAATAGTGTTGTCAATATGCATCCTTTTGTTTTTGGTGTGCCACAAACTAACATACCTCACTACTAGACAGGGGTTTCATGCAATGTTCATGAACTGCGTATCTTCTAGCTCCCTCCATGCAATCAATGCAATTAAAATCAACAACCAAGCATAATGAAATTGTGTACCTTTTTCTTGTGTATCTCTGCAATCCTCCAAGAATTCATTCACTAGAAAAGTTTCCCAATTTAGTTGGACACCTTCTGTGCACTTCTTTGTTGCTACTATGAACCTTGATATTGCCTAGTCTTTTTTACTTTTTTTTCTTTTCTGAACAACTTGCAAGCCAATATTTTCATTACAAACTTAACTATTCCATCCTTAATACTCTCCACATCCAACCGCATGATGTGCTCTATGTGTGACAAATTTATCTTTTATTTTCTCGGTTATTGATTTATTCTTCTTATTTCTGAATAATGAAATCAGGTCATCCCCTGTTGTCGGCAACCTTGTAATTAGCTTATTGTCGATGGACATTGTCTTGTCCAACCACATGAATCCTCTATGTACACAAGTTAGCTATAGTTGTACACATATATTAATCTATGGCCTTCTGTCAAAGTGTGGGATTTCCATAATTTTGGCAGGGACTTTGTAATCGACCCGACCCCAAATCACACCACAGAGATGAGATACACCACCTGAACATTGTAATTCCCTTAGTGTGTTAAGCCCATGGAAATATATTGTGATTATTATTGTTTGTTATGTGACATTAGGTGCTTGGACTATGGAATATGGACATTATTATTATTATTTGTTTTTAAATAAATCAATAGCTCAACATGGACAACTAATGTGGTTGGCAGGTCATGGATTCCACATGTGGGGGGGTTGTGGACTAGGAGTTGTGGCTCTCCCTAATAGCAATATTTGTTTCCTATTTTTTTCGTTAGCCTATGATGGTACTATTGAGCCTAGTTTATTATTTAGTGGGTCTTCCTTGTTGGATGTCCCCTCCTTGGTGCATGGGTGGATCCCACTTGTTGAATGTGCCCCTTTGGTGGTTTTGTAACTCCTTTTGGAAGATTGCACTTAGCTTTGTACCCCCACTTACAAAAGTGTGCCCTCATTGGCTATTTTTAGCCTTAACACCTCAAAAGTTGTGTAACTCCTTTTTTTTTAACAAGAACGGGTAATCGTAGATTGTATTAAAAAAAAAAATTACAGTAGCAGATTTATGGATTGAATCTGTTGGACTTCAAAAACCATAATATCTTGATCTTCTCTTACAAAGTGAATCTTATGTCTAAACTTTTCGAAGATGAGATGGCTATATATTTTCACAAATTTCCCAAGAATGAAAAGACAAAAGATGAACATAGCAGATAAAATATTGCAGCTATCCTAAATCCCATCAAAGTCAGCAAAAAGGGTTATTCAATGGCTGAAAGGCAAAAATGTTCTAGAGTCAAGGGACCCAACAACGCTCAGAAGTGTTCCCATTGCTAATTATGCAACCGTAGTCAAGTTTCATTCCTGAGTTTTCCATTTGATCTACAGATTGGTTGTTTGCTTGAAGAATATGAAGAAAGTTGACAACATTAAATTCATTAATAAGACTAATGAAAATATGATGCATTTTGTTGGAAGGACTTTTATAATATTTTACCAGCTTCCTTACCTCTCTTATGACTAGTAGTGAATCCCCGAACACTACTAGATCTTTTATTCCTAGAGTGCTAGCAATGTCCATCCCTTTCAGTAAAGCTAGCCACTCCGCATAGTTGTTGGAGTTCCTTCTAATTCCCCAGGAAAAATATTTCTGCTTATTCCCCCCATGGATCAAAAATTAATCCTCCCGCACCTGACAATCTCGGATTCCCTTTAGAGGCCCCATCAAAAAACAGAGTATGACAATCCAACTTTGTCCACCATTTGCTGAAATATTCTGGGTTCTTTCGGATTTTCCATCTTAAAGGGTTGGGTTTTTTAGCATATGTCGGAGAAGAATTGAGGGGGGAAAGAATATCTCTAGTCCAGCTTTTCTCATTGGAATTCAGCGGTTCAATATGTAAGTGTCACAATCCATTGGATATAAGACCTTCATCCCATAGTGCTTTGGCAGAGGAGGAGACTCTATCCAGAGAATGATTTAGGTTTTCGAATAAGCCTTTATTTCTAGCTATCCAAATCTTCCAACAGACATATTTGGGGAGCGCAAGGCATGCTCTCGTTAAATATAGTTTTTTAAATAAAGAACCTTGGTAATAGTCTTTCCAGCAAGGGGAAATATCTTTCCCATTTGTAGGAAGAATGATATTAAAATGAAGCTCTTTAAGAGCTTAGCACCAAACCTCATTAGCAAAGGAGCAATCCAGAAAGAGATGCTTCTGTGTTTCTACCACATTTTTGCACATAATGTAGTGAGATGGTCCTTCAATACCCCTCTTTTTTAAATTCTCTGCTGTCAGGATTTTCTGGTGAACTAAGAGCCAGCAAAAAAAATTAATTTTAGGAAGTCTATCAACACTCCATACATTTTTCCAGATGCCCTCTTTTCTGTTATTATTTTGAATTGCATTGTATCTAGCTTTAACTGTGTATATTCCTATATTTCCCCAGCTTCTAGAATCTTTTAAGATGATGTGTATCGGCAGTGAGCATTGGAGGAGCGACTGCAACTGACTATAATCCATCTTCAAATGGTCTGGCATTTCCAATGATCTCCACCCTTTCCATCTTCCACTATTGTGCTAGCTCGATAAGTCACTGATTGTGGAGATGTCTTGATTATCCATCCATATTTTTAGATCAACGAATCCGTTACACTCTTGTGCAATGCCCACGATGTCCTCCCAAATCCGGATTTTCCTCCCATTTCCAGTTGACCATCGCAGATCATCTTAGACGATGAAAGATAATTTTTTACACAATTTCCAAATTGGAGACACGTTTTGATTATTTGGTATGAATGTCAAGCATCTGTCTCTGTTCCCATTGAGGTATTTCTTCCTTAATGCATCCTTCCACCAGGATCTATTCCTTGAAATCATTTTCCAGTTTATTTTTGCACCTACCAAATTATTTTTGCACCTAACGCAAGGTTCATGGAAGCCAATTCTTTGACACCCGCTCCTCCATTATCTTTTTTCCTGCAAATCATGTCCCAATTGATGAGATACAGCTTCTTAGAGTCGTTGTGTTTTACTCCCTGCCAGCGGAATCATCTAAGCTCTTTCCTGATCTCCTGGATAATCGAATTGGGAGCTAAAGAGATGGAACATGTGAAGATAGGAAACACTTCCAGAACAGCATTGATGAGCATTAGTTTTCCTGCCGGGTTGAGCCAAATGGCTCCCAGAGAATGAATTGTATTCTTGATTTTTTGAACTAGATTTTTCCAATCTGTTTTTTTTACTCCCTTTGTGAATTAGGATTCCAAGATATCTGAAGGAGTTCCATTTTATGCTTCCTTCATATCCTAACATCCTTTCTATCCTAGCCATGGTTCTGGAAGGGCGATTCCAGCCATAGATTTTAGTTTTTACGGCATTAACTTTCCCATCTGAAGCTTTGAGAAAGATGGAGATGACATCTTTAAATCTTTCAGTAATTATGATGGAGGCTCCTCCTAGAAGAATAGTGTCATCTGCATACTGAGCGTGACTGGCATTTTTTACTCCTCTGGCAATTTTTAGAACTCTGAGTTCTCCATTGTTTTACAGGGCCTGTAGCTTCTTGCTCAAAGACTCAGCTGCAATGAGGTATAAGAGAGGGGATAACTGGCAGCCTTGACGGAGTCCTCAGCAGGCTTGAAAGAATCATGTTGGTATTCCATTGACCAGCGGTGCAATCCATAGACTCCCAACGCAATCTTTGATCCATCTGCAAAAAAAAATTGAAAATCCCATTTGAGCATGATCTCTAATAAAAATAAGTGATTGACCCTATCAAAAGTGTTTTCCATGTCCAGCTTGATGGCCATTCCTTGTTTGCACTCCATGCTTGAATGGATGGCCTCTTGGACTATTATTATGTTATCCATGATCTTCCTTCCAGCAATCAAACCTCCCTGTGTTTCCGAAATAATCTTTGCCATGATCTTTTTCATTCTTGTAGCAAGGATTTTGGTGAGAATTTTATAAGAGGTGTTACATAATGAGATGGGATGGAACCTTTCAATCGAAAGAGAATTTTTTTCTTTTGGGATCAAAGCCAGGAGGGTGGAATTGGTGGCTCCTCCAATTTTATCTTTTTTTCTAGTCCAGTTTAGCATTTTCTTTAGATATTCTTTAATGATGTCCCAAGCAGCTCGATAGAAATTGATCGTAAACCCATCAGGACCTGGGGATTTATCAAGGTGGAGGGTCCGGATTGCTTCAATAATCTCATTTTCAGATATAGGCTTTCACATCTCCTTGTTCTCTTCTTCAAAAAAAAAAAAAAATTGTGTAACTCCTTATGCAACCCCTATTTTTCTATTCCATGAAGGAATCCTTGCTTATGTAGCTTCCTCTCCACCTAATTCAAGTTGGTTTTGGTGGGATGGAGTGTTTTCTCTTGAAATTCAAGTTATCCTTTGTGGGAATTTGAATTGTTCTTCTAGTAACTTCCAGTAACTAGTGCAATTACTCTCCAGTTAACCTGGGTCTGTCCTTAACCAGTGGACTCGAATTTCTATAAAGGAATTCGAGTTGGCTCTCTCTAGTTCTTCTTTCCTTGTTATGCTTGTTATCTTAGAGATTTAAAATGCGTGTATATGGATTTGAATTGCTTGAAGAAGGATTGAAAGCCTTGTAATGAGGTATGAAGACTGATATATGCCATATTGCAATATGGATAGATTGAATATTGAAGTACCTTAAGGACCATTACTTGTTTCTGCTTTGGTCTCGTACATGAAGCCCAACATTGGATGGTGATTCTCGAGGAACTGTAGTTAAGGGAATCCCATTACACCAATTAGTGAATATGCATAGAAAGTAAGTGGTGAGGTAAGGTCTTATGCTTTCTCAAGTTGTGTGAAATGAGTTCCCTATGATGGAAATGTATTGTGCTTTTTTAGGTTGGGTGGTCTGAGTTTCTTATGATGGAAATGTATTATGCTTTCTCAAGTTGTGTGGCCTAAGTTTCCTGTGATGGAAATGTATTATGTTTTCTCAATTTGGGTGGCCTGAGTTTCCTACGATGGAAATGTATTGTGCTTTCTCAGGTTGTGTGGCCTGAGTTTCCTAAGATGGAAATGTAATGTGCTTTCTCAGGATTTATGGAATGTGAGGGAAATGTATTGCATTTTCTTTGGTTGAGCCAAAGAGGGTGCAACCATATGTTTTGTTTCAATCATTTCTCAACATTTATAGGTTATTATACATGTACCATTGCGTCCAAAATGACATTTATAGTAAGGTAAAAAAATTATTTCATTGAAAAAGGTTTCTAAATGGCTAAGATATAGTTGTTTTATTATGGCATAGTTTTTCCTCACAATGGTGAGAAGGACGAAATTATATGATCTAGTTATCCTAGTGTTTAACATTTATGGGTTATAATACCTATTCCATTGCATGCGAAGCAACTTTTCCAGTAAGGGATTCCTTTTGCTTCATTGAAAAATATTTTTGTATGGCTTAGATATAGTCATTTCTTTGTAGCAGTGTTGACAGTGTTAAAAAAAGAACACGGCATGTTTATTGGTTGAGAGTACCTCTATTTGTGGATCCATGGCCTCAGATCGGGGATGACCTACTCAAGTGTAGCTTTACTTAACTGTGTCATGGCTAGGTGGAATGTTGTAATGTTGAAGCTAGTTGCCCCTTAATTAGATGAGTAGTTTATTGTATGTTTATTCACGAGATTTTATAAAAGAATTGTGCTCATGGATCTTATTCTATTATATGTTTATATGGATATAGGTGGTATCATATAGACCAAATGTTTATGTGGCCCTATATGGTTATAGATGATAGCCTTCATATCTGAAAATGGCTTAGGTTTAAATGGTTGTAGTTTAATGTTGCAGATCTGATTATTTAAATATAAAATATGTGATTACGGTTGATGTTGTAGATCTGATTTTTATACTATTGTGGTAGTTGTTAATCTAGTGTATATTTATGTTATATGGTTGTATTGATCTAATATGTTAAAGTTAGAATTGTGTGAATTGCTTGTTCATATCTAGTAGAATTTCATGCTTGCGTCTACCTTGCATAGCATGTTCATTGGGGAATGACTTGCATATGTTTTTGTGCATTCCATTAAAGAGGCTGGATGTTTTATTTTATTGCCTTTTTGGCATGTTTTCTTGGCCTTATATAACCTTATTTTGTTTTGCATTACCTTGATTCAGCTTTCCCTCGGGTTTCCTGGTGACCTTGGCCTTGGTTTTAGGGCAGGGGACATCACAAACATCATGGGATAATCCTGAATATAGATAATGTACATTGGGATAGGGTGACTAAGGTTCAGACAATATACCAATAGTTAATTAAATAAAATAATCAGTCCTTTTAAAAGAATTGTGACACTTCCAATGCAATCTATCTTTTACGAATTAGCATGTGATGCAAGGATAAATGCAAGTATGCATGCAACCGGATCTAAACAAACATTCCACATGAATATAAATTTAACATATCATATCAATATAGCCATATAACATAAATATACATAAGATCTAACAACTATCACAGTAGCATAAAAATCAAATCTACAACATTAATCATAATCATATTTATGACATGTAAATAAATCCAATCTATAACAAACTATAGCCAATTAGAACATAAGTCAATATCAGATATGAATGTTTCCATCTACATCCATATAAACCACATAAACATTTAATCTATTGGTTTCCACCTATATCAATATAAACATATAATAAAATTAAATCCATGAGCCCATATACAACTGTAAATTTATGTAAATAAACACATAATAAAATACTCATCTGATTAAGGGGAAACTAGTTTCAACAGGACAACATTCGACCCATCCATAGACACAATCAATTCAATCCATACTTGAATATCTCACCCCCTATTTGAGGCCATGGATACACAATTAGAGGTACTCTCAACCAATAAACAAGGTCTGTTCTTTTTCAACATTGTCAACACTGCCACACATACATGACTATATCTTAGCCATACAAAAATCTTTTTCAATGAAGCAAAAGTTATTCCTTACTAGAAGCATCACATTGGACACAATATAAGATCTATAATAACCCATAAATTCTAAAAAATAGGCAAATCATAACATATACTTGCACCCTTATCACCACTATGAGGAAAAAACCCTACCACAATAAAACAATTATATCTTAGCCATTCAGAAATCTTTTTCAATGAAACAAAAAGGATACCTTACTGGAATTTTTGCTCCAGATGTAATGATATAGGTCTCATAACCCATAAATTCTTAGAATTGGTCAAACCGTACGATATCATTGCTCCCTCCTCGGCTCAATAAGAGAAAATGCAATACATTTCCCTCACAGGAAACTCGGGCCACAAAACTTAAGAAAGCATAATACATTTCCATCACAGGAAAATCAAGCCACACAACCTGAGAAAGCATAATGCATTCTCATCATAGGAAACTTAGGCCACACAAGCTAAGAAATCACAATTCATTTCCATCACAGTAAACTCGGGCCACTTAATCTGACAAAACACAATACATTTCTATCATAGGAAACTCGGGCTACACAACATGAGAAAACACAATACTTCAATAAAATATATCCAGGAAACACTATGGTTTAGATCAAACATTAAAATCTACCCATGAAACACTCTGGCATAGAGCAATCTCCATGCCTCGTTACAAGGTCTTCAATCTCTGAAATATATTCAAGAAGCACTCTGGTATAGATCAGTCTCCAAACTCTATCTAGTCAACACTCTGGTATAGAACAGTGTTCTAATGAAATATATCTAGGAAATATTATGGCATAAACCAATGTTCCAATTCACTAGAGGTGGAAAAAAAAATAGCCTCGATGAATCCAATATGAATCCTCTTATAGCCATTTAAAGCCCTGGGTAGAAACTAACTTAGGTTAATTGGAGAGTATCCACACTAGTTACTGGAAACTTCTCCAACTCCCACTGTATCCATTCAAATCTCGTGAGAGCAACTTTAATTCCAAAGAGAGAGACTCCAAACATTCTAATCCAACTTGATATCAATATGGGACCACTCAATCATGAAGGGAAACTTGGATTAGGTGGAGAGGAAGTTACACAAGCAAAGGATTCCTTCTTGGAATAGCAAAAGAGGGTTTACACAAGGATTTACAGAAATTTTGAGGTGTCAAGGCTAAAAATATCCAGTGAGGGTGCACTTGTGCAAGTGGGGGTTACAAAACCAAGTGTAACCTCCAAAAAGGAGTTCCAAAACCGGCAAAGGGGCACATTCAACAAGGAAGGCCCACTAAATCATTAATTAGGCTCAATAGTACAAACATAGGTTAAAACAATAAAAAAAAATAGAAACAAAGAGTGTTGTTATGCAGATCCACAACTCCTAGTCCCCAACCCCCCTCACATATGGAATCCATGACCCCCAAGCCACATTAGTTATCCATGTTGAGCTAGTTATTTGATAAAAGCAAATAACACTAATAATGTCCATAGTCCAAGCACCTAGTACCACATAACAACACAATAATAGTCATAGCATATGTCTACGGGATTAACACACAATGGGTATTACATCTCCCCTACCCTTAAACAATGCATCGTCCTCAATGCATACTTATTACATACATGTTTCAATTTACCAAAATTTCAAAATAGATGAGGGTATGCTTCCTTCGTAACATCTTCCATCTCCCACGTAGCATCAAAGGGACTGTAATGGGTCCATTGGACCTTTACCTACCTGATCTCTCAATTCCAGAGCACCTTGGTTTTTCTTCCCAATATGAATATTGGTTGTACGAAAAACTCCCCTTCAGATTCCTCCTAGATCACATTCCTATCAACCACATGATTAGGATTAGATAAATTCTTTTTCAACAAGCATACATGAAAAACATTGTGTAGTTTTATGCATGCAGACAAAGCAAGCTCATATGCAATTGGGCCTATCCTAGTTAGGATCTCAAAAGGGCCACATATCTAGTAGCTAGTTTGGAAAAATTCCCCAAGATCAAGGAGATCTTTCTAGGTTTGACTTTCAAAAAGACATGCTCTCCAACATTAAAGTATATTTCTATTATGTTCTTATTTGCATCTATTTTCAGTCTATCTTTAGTTTCTTTCAAATTATGCTTGATCTTCCATATCCTTCAGAAATTGTAGTACAACAATGATTATGTTTGTTGGATTGTACGAACTGAGAGGAGTATTGCACTTCCTCCCATACAATGCCTTAGAAGGACTCATCTCCAGCGAAACCTTATATCCATTGTTATAAACAAACTCTACTAAGTGAAAATAATCCTCCCACTTGAATGATTGATCTATCACATACATTCTCAACATATCCTTGATCACTTTTATTTACTCTTTTTATCTAACCATATGTTTGGGGATGGTAAGTTATAATCATGTTCAAATATGTACCAAATTCCTTGAATAAACCCTTCCAAAAGTTACCAGTAAACTTTGAATCTTTGTCTGACACTATACCTTTTGGAATTCCATGCAACCTGGAAACTTCTTTCATAAATATGTCTACAATATTAGTTGTTGTATGAGTTGTCTTCATTGAAATAAATGGAGTTTCCTTGGTTAACTTATCCACTACCGCCATGATGGCATCATGTTGTGATCTTGTCATTGGAAACTTTGTGATGAAATCTATAGCCACAACATCCCACTTCCACTTAGGTATAGGTAATGGTTGTAATAATCAATATGGATGACTATGTTTTACTTTAACTTTATGGCACTCCATGCATCTAGTTATGTATTATGAACATCATTCTTGTTACCTGGCCAATAGTATTGCTTCCTTACAATTGTTATTGTCTTATGATAACCTGAATGTCTAGCATAAGGCACATTATGCATCTCTTTCAGAATCACATTCCCCAAATCTCCAGAGTTTGGCACATAAACTTTGTCCTTATACATGACAATTCCATTATCTTCCAACCTATAATGTTCAAGCTTCTGAGGCACTTTCTATTGTTGGAATTCATCACTTACATGCAGGTAATGATCATCGGTAGAAATAGTTTCAATGATCCTATATTTCAAATCAGATGTACAAGTACTAAGAGTTTTGTATGTGCATCACATGTACCTTCCTACTAAGTGCACCAGCTACCTTATTCTCCTTACCTTTGATGTGCTTGATATCAAATTCATAATAACAAAGCAATTCCATTCACCTTCTATGTCTAGAATTCGGAGTAGGATGCTCAAACAAATACTTTAATAAATCATGGTCGATTCTTAATTCAAATTTCTTACCCATCAAGCAATGTATCCACATCATCAAGGCATGAATGATGGCTTCAAGTTCCATATCATGGGTGGCATAGTTTTTCTCATGTTCCTTCAAATTTATGGATTCATAACTGATCACATGTCCATACTCCATTAGTACTCCACTAATGCCCTGCTTACATGCATCTACGCATACAACAAAAAATCCATCGAGATCTACAATATTAAGAACTTGTGCTCTGTGTTATCACTCAAAATTTACCTCAGGTTGTAAAAGGAAATCTCAAGGTAACAGCAGAACCACTTTAAGAAAGAAACTGGATTTTTCCTTCCTAGAGAGGGATCTCTCACTGATTTTTAACAAGGCCAGATATAAAAATAAAATAAAGGTTAAGATTTTTTTGTTGGTTGAAATAGGGCAAGTAAACATTGGGCTATGGAGTCGAAATATATAATGAATGAAACACAAAATTGTTTGCATAGAACTTCAACAAAGGTGAGATAATTACTCAGTTATAGTCAAAATGTGATTGTTTAGTGGTAGGAAAGAAACAAGAACAATCCATCAATACAGAGCACCATAAGATGAATTATGAATTAAATTTAGTTGAAAATATTTGTGAAAAACTGAAATAATAGCCAGAGCATAAACATGTACAAATTCTAAACCATTAAACACTCATTTCAGATATGAAGGAAAACATAATGGAAGGTATAAACAGGAAAAAGAATTCACAAAGAAGAGAAAATACAGACTGTAATAAGAAGTAACGCATGAATCTTTGATGAAAGGCCAACATTCGGCTCTGCAATTTTATTCAAATAGGTCTCAAAATACATAACTCAAAATCGTTATACACTTTTGAAAAATAGCGTTATACACTTTTGACATGAGGAAGTTCATAAACTTAGTGTAATCTTTGGTCATTTCCTCAGTAAGTGTCATTTCTGGCAGCTGCATATTTTCCTCATTGAAAGAGAGAAACATCTTCAGCAAATAAGACTAAAATCTGAAGGTCTTGGTATTGTGGAAGTCCATTAACTGAGAATGAATATTCTCAGCTAAGAACTCATCAAATTTAAGGCATGAAACTTATATTGGCTGACCGAACTCTTCTAACTCAATTGGATGAGTACTCAAGACAAACAGTAAACTCATGAGGGGCTCGGTAATGTACTTGTCTATGTATAAACCTAAAAACTGACACAACAGGGTTACAACGCACTGGGTTTCTTCATTGAAAAGGAAGACATCAACTAGAAATGGTTGGTTTAATAGTTCGACATCTGGTTTGAAACATTTCTTAAAGAATTCATGCTTCTTCTATACTACATACTCTCTAAAGCATTGAACTATAGACTCCTCATTGAAATCATTAGATTTTAGGGTGAATTCGTTAGGGACTAAAAGGGATTTTCTAATGAAAATAGAATTAACAAGACAAATGATTTTGGAGCTGGTAATATCCAATATCACTCTCTCAGAAAGAGAGTAATTGTCGACACACCACTCAACAAATTTTGGACAGTTCAGGGTTTAGTCAGTAGTAAAAAATTGGAAGTAGGATTGGTTAACATTGTGAATAGCAGTTCCTTGGTATTTAAGTAGTTTTAGCTTCTACTTAACAGTATAAATTGTTCCATTTAACATAATAGTATCAAAAACCTAGGCATCCTATCTTCGAATAAATATTCAACCTTCTGGTGCTCTAGGTTCTAGACCTGTACATTTTCAACTTAAGCCATTTTATACAGTTTTAGAGGGGACAAAGGCCTTCCTGGTGTACTGACAAGTGGCCAAAGAATGTCGTATGAGTTGGATTCTTCCACGCTATTTTTAGCTTTCATTGTCCGATGCGGGAGAATAAAATAATACCCCAATTTCATGTGCAAACTATTTTTATAATTTTTTATATTTTATCCATCTTGTATCTTCTGTAATAACAACAATTATCAGCCTTCCATCCTAACTTATTGACTCTACGTCATCGATCCCTTTTCCAATTCAATCCACTATTTTCCTCCAATTCAACGTTACCCCCCTTTATCCTTCCTACAACTCACCATCTAAGATTAAACTGTAACCATGGATCTAGATACAACCTTTTCTAAGTCGTTGATCTTCTTTTACTTTAACCAATTTCGCAAAAAACGTTCCATACTCAGAGTGAGCATGTCTCCCTTGCGAAATGATTTTGAACTCTAAATATTTCCTAGAATAAATATGCACCATCCATTTTATCCACCCTTTATCTCCATTTTGCAAGCCTACTGATTTTCTTCTTCCTCGCACCTTTATCTTGTGAAATGACTGTTGGTCGTAGATCTACTCCTACTTATATCCTCACCTTTGATTTTTTCTACCCTTTAACCAAAATTCTTTGTTCGTCATTCTATTCTTCCCTGCATCTTGAAACTGTGAAATGGTCTTCAGTCGTAGATCTTGATCTACGATAAATCTTGACCGTCCAACAATGCAGCTCCTACCCAATTTCTCAGTCCACCATATTGATAAACTTCTTGCTTGTTCCCATTGCGAAATCAATTTGGACCGTAGATCAAAACTTCGTCAAGATCCCCGTCGTTCAAAAGTGCAGTGCCTACAAGATTTCCCAGCCCCGAAATATTTAATCCTCCATGCATGTTGTGGTTGCGAAATGCATATCAATCGTAGATCTGATCCGTTCAAGATCATGGCCATCGAAATATGTGGGTCCTACGGGGTTTCATGGATTCAAAAACATAATTAACCTGTGCTTGTTGCCGCTGCAAAATCCATATCAACCGTAAATCTCCAGCCTCATTAGATCTCAACCATTGAAATATGCAACTCATACTATATTTCGCAAAGGCAGAGATTTGATATGTTCGTGCATGTTGGGATAATGAAATCCACTCTCATCGTTGATCTCAAAGACCATGAGATCTCAGCCATTAAAAAATGAAGAGTATAACAGATTTCATAATCAAGCTCCATTTATTTGTCCTTGCTAGTCCGCTTAGCGAAATCTTTCTCCTCCGTCGATCTGTTTCCACCTATTCATTTGACAGTTGATATTGCATGAAATTTAACCTTCTTCTGCCAACATCAAATTTATTTTAAAACGTGCATCTTTCCCTGTCGAAATCCTCTCCAACCTTTGATTTCCTCAGCTATGCATCTAGGACCTCCATTCCTGTCATTACATAACCTTGAGCAATTGTTTCTTGTTTCATACATATTTTCGGGGTTAGAATTTGGTATTTTTTGTAATTTTGAACTTCAAAGCAATAAACAAACCCCTTATAACATGCAGGAACACCATCAGCACCCTTCAAAGTCATATAACATGTAAAATTCCTAGACCTTCTTCTTTCCTTCACTGATCTAACCCCCTCCAACTACTTAGCTCAAAATAGTGCTAACAACTAGCTCCAATTAGGGATGCTATCCTCCCTACAAGGTAGCAAAGAACCCTTAGACCAGTGCCTGATCCATTGGGTTGTTCCCAACCCTTTCACACTTTTAACTTCTCTTTTTGTTTTTCTGTATTTATAAAAATAAAAATGAAGAATTAAAGAAACATGGTTACCCCTCCATATCTTAGGGCCTTCACTGTGGGATTAAAATCCTTTGGCTCACCATCTGTACTGAAAATAAATAAATATATACAACTATAGTACAATAATTACCTCCTTCCCTCGAGATAAGTAATGCTTCGGATATGTTCCATTGACTAGGACTCCTTTCAGCTGAGACCCGTCCTTATGATGTAGAATGAATGAATTTTCACCTCTGTATGTTGCAATGATATATGGACATACACACATGTGATCAAACTTACCATGCATGTCTTCTCTAGGAACATCCCATTTCAAAACCAAATCATCAATCTGGAATCGTTCTTCCTTAAACTTCCTATCAAAAGTGTTCTTCATATTCTCTTAGTGTATTTTCACTTTATCATAGGATTTTTCTCTCATCTCATTTAGTTCAATGATTTGATTATCCTCCTTTGCATGTGATTTGGTTCATCCAGTTTCTCCTACAACAATTTCATGACTAGAACTCCCAAGGATGTTGGAAAAATGACTTCACCTCCATATACTAATTGAAATGGTGACATTCCAATTGCCCTTTTTGTGTTGATTCTGTCATCCCAAAAAGCATATTTTAGCTTTGTGTGCAAAGCCCTTTTGTTCTCCTCTAACAATTTCTTGATTATTCTTACCATGATCTTATTAGAAGACTCTGCCAATCCATTACTCTATGGATAGTAAGCAGTTGAATGATTAAGACCGATCTGATACTTATAACAAAAACTGATCATCTTCTTAGATTTGAAAGTTGTTGCATTATCAATCACAATAATCTTACGACAACCAAACCTAGCCAAAATATTGTTCTCCAGAAAATCCATGATCACTGTATATGTATCCCTCCTTGTAGGTATTACTTCAATCCACTTAGTAAAGTAGTCAGTTGCTGTCAAAATCCATATATGTTTCCCTGAGGAATTTGGATTAATTTCTCCAATGAAATCTAATCCCCATTGTTGAAAAGGTGCCTCTACAGATATTGGGTTAAGAGGAAGTGGAACAAGTTTCCTCTTACCATCAAAAATCTGGCGTTGGTGGCATGTAGTGGTCTCCTTATAAACATCAGAAAATAATGAGGGCTAGTAAAAACCAGCTCTCAAAATTTTATTTGTTGTCACTTTCCATGAATGATGCCCTCCACAATATCCTTTGTGAAACTCCTTCATAGTCTGTTGGGATTCATTCTCCAAAAGACAACTTAGTAGCACACCACCAGGATCCTTCCAATAGAGGTATTGATTAAAGATACAAAATTTGGCAGCTTTCAACTTCACAGACCTTGCCCTTGTTTTTGTTAAGCCCGCAGGAGCTTGTAGATTCTATAAAACATACACAATATCATAGTACCAAGGAGACATAGAAAAATTAGGCATTACCTGCACCCCTATATCAAGCTGATTTGAGCGCCCGGTCAAAAAATTAAGTTGTAAGGATTCACAATTAGAGTCTATCATTATTTTTGTGAGCCCTTGTCCTTTAATCAACTTGGTAGGCTTGATTTCAATGTCGTACTCCAGCACAACAGCAATCAATTTTGCTCTTTTTCCTTCTGGATCTGGCTGTGTGAGAATACTCGTCACCACATTACTTGGAACATATGCAATAATATGTGAGTGAAGAATATACACTCTGAAATATTTCAAATATTTTACTAGAGCATATGCCTGCTTTTCCATTATATCATATTTTAATTCTCCATCCCTTAATACTTTGTTGAAGAAATCTATGGGTTGTTCAGCATTCTGATTGTTCTTCTATAACAAAACTCGTACAATAGAATGTTCTGAGGCATAAGAAAATATTATGAAATCCTTACTGAAATCTGGACTTACCAGAACTGGATCCTCTGTAATTGCCTATTTAATATCCCTGAAGGACTTCCTTTCATCTACTGTCCACTTTATCTCGTTCTCCTTCATCAGCATATTGGCAATATTCCTTAATATCTCAGCAAAACTAAGAATGAACCTCCTCAAGAAATTTTACCTGACCAATGAATGACTGTACTTCCTTTCTACTCCTTGGATCCTCAACCTTTAGAATTGCGCTAACTCTTTCTGGGTCTATTTTTATACCATCCTTTGAAATAATATGCGCTAGCAATTTGCCTTCCTCCAATGCAAAATTACATTTTATGGGATTTAATGATATGCCAGATTTCCTGCACTTCAGAAAAAATTTCTCCAGATTCTTGATATGTTCCTTGTCACATCTAGAATATACAATGATATCATCCATATAAACTACCACAAACTTATCATTTTCCTCTGCAAAAGTAATGTCCATAGCACGTTGAAAAGTATCCCCCGCATTCATCAAACCAAAAGGAATTTTTGCATACATGAATGTACCCCATGGTGTTGTAAATGTGGTCATTTCTTGGTCCTCGGGAAGTACTTTGATCTGGTTATGGCCTGAGAAACCATCCATAGTAAAAATCATTTAAGCTCCCACCAGTTTTTGCAAAATATGATCCATTTTTGGTAATGGGTAGTTATCCTTCAATGAGACCTTGTTAAGATTTTTGAAATCTACACAAAGTTTAATTTCACCATTTTACTTCCTAACAGGTACTAAATTATTCACCCATTTTGAAAACCTCAAAGTTATAATAATCTTTACATTGAATAGATTTTTAATCTCTTTCTCTATGACAGCAAACAACATTGGATTTATTCTTCTCAATGTTTGTCTAAAAGGTTTTTCACCAGGATTTATTGGAATGGTATGTTGTATGATAGAAGTATCATACTCTTTAAGATCCTGTTGAGGCTTGGAAATTCACAGGCAACAACAGCAAGGGATTCTCGCCAGTCAACGTTCCTAACTAGCTCGTGACTGTTTGGTGTAGGGAATCCGTCCGGTTTGCGGTCCGGCTACCGTAGGTCAAGTAACAAAAATAAAAGGTTTTACCGGATGTGGCCCGGTCCACCGTGTATATTTTGTATTTTGAATTTAAGTATGATATGCAAGTGCCTATCTAATATGTAGATTGATCAAGAATGCAAGGAGTGGTCATAATGTGATGCATAGGTTCTTACCTCTCGTCTTAGACTCTCTCACATCTAAATCACACACAACTAGAAAAAACAGAGCTAACTAAGTTGTCCCTAGGGAGCAAGATATTAATTTATGAGTAATGTGATACTGTTCACATGTTAAGATAAATCACAGATATCTATTCTTAGAATCAAAACACATAAACATGAATAAACATATACATGACAAGATAGCTCATCAACCGTTAAAACCTCCATTACTCATAGTGGAAATTATCACAGAATAAACCAGAGAACATTCAAATAAGAACATAGGTTTAGAAAGTTAGAATGCTCTCATAGTTAATGAAACATAGTTGAAAATGAAATAGTTCCCCTTCAACATTGTTCATTTTATCACATTCGAACATTCCACACCGCACCTTCTCCAACAGGCAAAATTTGTAATTTATTATTGTAAAATGAAATAGTTCCTCTTACAGCAAGTGGTTCACAATTTTCTCTGGGTAAAAATCCCCTATTCCCTCTAACTTTCCTATCTTTATACAAAAACAGCCAAAACCCTTGGGCTGCCCCTCCCCGGGATGACCTTTGGGCTCCCCAAATCATTTTAATCTCATAGTTTTGTCAGTTTGTGAGTGCTCATGATTCATACAGATGTTACATCTCAGATTTATGACTTATGAGTACTTCATAAAATGGGACCAGCTTGGTAACTGATGAACTTTTCCAAGCTTGGGCCTCTGTTTCTATCGATTATGCTTTGTCTTTTAGCTATGTAGTCTTTGCAGCAGTACTGTAAAGAATATTCTAAGTCTGTCTGCAGTTAAAACAAAATTCATCATTAATTCGGGCCACATCTTTTCAACAAACGTAAACCATATGAACAATAAAACTGATCATCAAAATGAGGCCCTATACTGTGTTCTCGTCGCGAAAACCTTAAAATGATAGAAAATGAAAACTCCACCACCCATCAGATAGGGTAAAAACACACACAGGACAGGTGAAAACCGACGGGAAAATCACTAAAGCATCGACAAGATAGTTTAATTAACAGTCGCAACGGAGGGCTTCAGACAGACAACGAGTTCCGTGAGACCATTAAGTCTATCGACGTCAAAAAGACTAAATACTAAAGCATCGGGCAGAAAAACTCCTTGTCGGCAAACGGAACGACATAAACGTCGGGCGGTTAGTGCGATACGCAGTCGCAATGGCGGAAGACAGAAAGACTACAGGCTCCGTGGCAAATAAAACATATCGGTGAAAACCATAACAAAACATCGACAGGTGGAGCAGTTATATGGCAGACATTTAGTTCACTCGGGAGCCACAATGACGGAAAGAAATCAAACTATGGCTTTTGACTTACAATCATAAAACTTTTCGATATGGCGCAGAAACATCATGAAAACGTTATGTGTTAGAAAAATCTTAAGGTTGTGCAGCGGTCTAGAAAGTTGGCCTCATCTCCAAAACAGCGGCGTCATAGAGATCAAAACACCGACCCAAACTTCAATCAACCTTCGACAATGCACAACAAGTCAAAATAATAACATCACGACATTGAAAAAGTCAAAGCTATCCGTTAGAACATTCATTGTTCAGCTTCCGCAACGGAGGCTCCATAGGGAAATATGGCTCCGATGCATTGTTTAAATGACCTCCAAACAACCAAACTAAAAATGTTAAGTTCCAAAAGACTTTCGGTCGGGCAGCGACGAAAAAGTTTGTTTCACCTCCGAAAACAGCGACGAAAACGGGAAACGGACTTCCAATATCAAAGGATGAAATCACAAATCAAAGGACAATAATTTCAAATCAAACTTCAAATTCCACAACCCAAAGCAGTTTCAGACATAAGCAATTTTCCAAAAAGCATGAAAACAGTTGACCTCAAAACAATCCAAACTTGTAGCAGAGGGAAAACAAAAACAGAGTTCATGGAGCCAAACGATTTTAGGCAAGATAAAAATTAAAAGGAGGGTCAAAAATTTCAAAAATTTGGGAAAATAGTTGCAGCTGCAACAATTGGCGACTACCTGGTGAACCTAGATCTCTGGACAATTTGTTCCTTCAGTAACAGACTGTTTAATGATAAAATGAACATATTGAATTCTTTGAGATGTCTAGATTTCCCAAATGGCGAATATATGTACTTTTAATCATTGATGATAGTCCAATTTAGGGAAATGGGAACCAAGATTCCAAAGTCAAGACAACTCTTTTGAGGTCGGGAAGATGAGTTTCATTTTTTACCTCTGTCTTCGGGTAGCTTCCAGCTCAGACACCAAAGGATTGTAACATATGGTAAACAGAAATATTCATTTGTTCCTCATTCCCATGCCATTTTGCACTTTTGTGCTTCTGAACTCTTTTTTCTTTTTTTTTAATCTGATGAGTCATCCATAGTGTCCTTTTGTGTGAGAGATGCATTTGACTTTCAACTCACGGACGGAGAAGAACTTTGGCAATTTTGTACTTAAATGATTCAGTACTTTGTTTTGGTACCTATTGCTTTCAAAGGAGTTTTTTTACTCTTATCTACCTTTTGGCTTTCAATTCTTGGTATGGGATCATTTATATATAATATATTGTTCACCCTGCTTCCTTTCCATGGGTATTTTGCTGTCACCCCCTAGGACATTTTACAAGTGAGATGGATGGAGCCTCGAAAGAGTATTCCAGACTTTTGATCCCAAGTTATTTTACAAGGATTAAGTAGGACTTTAATGTGTACATAGCCATTCAGGAAAATTGTTAAACTAGGAGAAATTCTTTCAGATAAAATAATCGTACACAGTCTTATAATCAAGGATTTTAGTTGATCCAAAATTCTAATGCTTTCCATGCAACCAAAAGTTAGCCTCTTTTATTGAAATCAAACAAAATCTAACAAAACCAACAGAAATAAAATAAATCAAAAATAAACAAACAAAGCAAATTATTTATGTACAAAACAAAACAAACAAAACAGAAACTCAGGAAAAATAAGGTTTGAGAACTAAACAATTTACTAGTAAGTTCTCTTCCCAGCCCTGTAAATCTTGCAATTTATAGGTTGAGGGGCCAAGTTTCACTGCAATCTGGAAAGGGCCTACCCATAACTATTGAAATTTCGTGTGTTTTCCTTTCTCATCATGGGGATGATCCCATTTGAGAACCAAATATCCCACCTCAAATTATTTTGTTCCAGTTTGTGTTTATCAAACCATCTCTTTACTACCTCATGTTGTTGTTTAAAACGTTCTCTGGCCCTGGATCTAGATTCCTCTGCCTTCAAAATATTATGTATCCTTACCTGCAAAACTTCATTATCTGATCCTCTGGATTCCTGAGCTGTTATGGAAGAGGGTAGCATGATATTGGGGGGTAGAATGGCCTCTTTTCCATAAACAAGGGTATACAGGGACACACCTAACGAAGTCTTGGGGGTGACCCTATCAACTCAAAGAGCATTTGGTAATGCTGAGTGCCAACTCCTCTGATTTTCTATCACCGTCTTTTTTAAAATCCTAATCAGATTCTTGTTTGTAGATTCATCCAAACCATTTCCCTATGGATAGTAATTTGCAGAGTAATGCAACTTAATTCCTTTCTCATGAGCAAATGCAGTTAATCTAATCGAGGAAAAGTAAGTAGCATTATCGAAAACTAAAGAAATTGGAACTCCAAACCTGGTCATAATATGATCTTGCAAGAAGTCCATGATCGCATCTTCATTTACTTTACACAACGGAATGGCTTCGACCCAACGAGTGAAGTAGTCATTTGTCATCAGAATATATTTTTGTTGCAAGGAAGAATTTGGATTTATCTCTCCAATGATGTCCATCCCCCACTGCTCAAAAGGTTCTATTATCATAACAGGCTTTAATGGTCCTGCTGCTTTAACTTGTCTTCCACCACACCTTTGGCAGATGTCGCATTTTCTAACATGGGCATGTGCATATTTGAACAGTGTGGGCCAATAATGTCTAGCTCTGAGAATTTTATGTGTTGTTGTATCTCCTGAGAAATGTCCTCTAGCAGGCCCATCATGTAAGTCTATCATTACCTTCTTCGCATCTTCTTTCTCTAAGCATCTAAGAAGAACTCCATCATAATTCTTTCTGAATAATATTCCTTCAACAATCTGATACGAGGCTGATTTAAGACGTAGTGCTCTTCTTTGCTTAGAATTCCAATGTTTTGGTAACAATCCCGCCTGAAGGTAATGCACAAGGTCTTGATACCAAGAGTCCGGAGCTGTGAAAAGAGGACATACATCCATCAAACGTAACTTAGCTTCATCTTCCCAGTCATGTTCTTCATTATCTTTACTTTCAGTCATCAGCTTGCACAATCCCTGCCCTTAAAATATGGAGGTTGGCTTGAATTCAAGGTCATACTCCTATAGAGCTGTTACCCAGTTGCCTCTTCTTTCTCCTAACTCCTTTTGTACGAAAAGAGACCTCACAGCTAGGTCTGGAAATATTACCTTTGTCCGGTTCTTAAGTATATATGGTCTGAATTGTTTCACCGCTTTGAACACTACATAAGCTTGTTTATCCACAGTTGGGTATTTCAATTTGGCCCCTTGCAGACCAATGCTCATAAATGATATGGGGAACTCATCTCCCCCATCTTCCTTCTGGGTAAGCACAGCTGCTAGTGAATCATCAGATGCGAAAGTGTACAAAATAAAATCTTTCTCAAAATCCGGACTTTTGAGGGAGGGTGCGTGCACAACAGCTGTTTTAATTTTACTAAATGCATTCTTCTCTACACCAGTTCACTTGAATTGTACACTTTGCTTTACCATCTGCTATAAAGGTTTAACAATTTGAGAGAAATCTGGCACAAACCTTCGCACGAAATTTATTGTCCCCATAAATGATTGCATGCCCTTTTTATTATGGGGTAGAGAAATCTGTTCGATGGCTTTGATCCTCTCTGGGTCTATGGAGATCCCCTTCTTAGAAACCACATGACCCAACAACTTACCTTCTGTAACGGCAAACACGCACTTCTTGGGGTTTAGTGAGATACCATATTTTTGGCAACATTCAAAAATTTGCTTTAGATGAAATGCGTGTTCCTCTCTTTTCTTTGAGAATATCGTGATGTCATCAAGGTATACTACAACATTGTGGCCAATCAGGCTGCGGAAAGCTATGTCCATAGCCCTCTGGAAAGTAGCTCCAGTGTTTATGAGTCCAAAGGGCATCCTTTTGTAAGCAAAATTTCCCACCTGGTTTTGAATGTCGTTTTAAGTCTGTCTTCTTCAGCTACTAATACTTGTGTTGCAGCTGCAACCGTTCTCCCCAAATTTCTCAAATTTTGGGCCCCTCCTCATGATTTTGCATTGTTTTAATCGTTGGATCCTTTGATTTTTTGGTCGTGTTTTAATTTTAGATGATTGTAAAAGCTTAACTCTCGCCCAAGGTTTGAATTTTGATTGCGTTTGGAATTTATGGTGAGTCGCAGATTCTAAGTTTGTTTTCGCTTGTTGATCGAACCAAGTTTTCTTTATTGTGGGTCGTCATTGCAGAGGTATAACAGGTTTATGTCCGTTGCTAAGTTTGAGGAGCTGTCCAAAACACTTAAATCGTTTTGTTTTTTTTTTGCATCGGGCGTCGAAAATATGTTTGATCGGCGACTGATGGCCTTTTCCCGTCCGTCGTTGCAGCACCCAAATCGATTAGCCATCCGAAGTATGAAGAGCTCCGACTGCCGATGCGTGTTGACCTTTTCGTCGCCTACCTGTAGCGTTTTCTCTTCCATTGTTGTGGCTGGGAAAGTCATTTGGCTTCCGATGGGATGTCTTCCGACTTCCAACTAAAGATTTTCCCACCCGCATTTCGTGTGTCTTCAGCCCTTTTCTCTTCCGTCGTTGCGGCTGGGAAAGTCATTTAGCCTCCGAAGTGTAAAACCGTCCGACTTCCGATTGTGCATCACGTGGCTATAACCTATTCCCTTCCGCCGTTGTGGCTAGGAAAGCCTTTTCGCGTCCGATGTCAAAGCCTCCCGACTGTCGATTTAGAACTTTCCTGCCCAAGGCTTAATCAAAACTCTTTCCAGATCAAAAGATGCACTTGGCCATTTTCTTGTGGATTAGTTGTTTCGGGTGATTTAGGTTAACGTTTAAAATGCCATTCCAATGAATGATGCTTGTCATTTGATTGCAGGTAGGTTCGGGAGATTGGTCAAACTATCACGGCGTGGAGGAAAACGGACTGTTTGGTAGAGGTAGATCCGAAACTAGCAGGATCATGAGAAGGACAAACGAAGGAAAAGACAAAATGAATGGTGACAAAGGAGCAGCTCTAGAAGGTCCGGCAGTTACTCAGCCAATCATGCGCATGCGCAGAAAAGATAAAGGGATATGAAGCGTTGGGGAACTGAAAGGCCAGATGTTTGGGGGGCAGCTCAAGCGATCTGCAGTTGTAGTTAAATATTTGAAAGTTAGACTTAGAGAAGGACTTTTTTTGCTGGAAAAACTTGTAAACCATTTGCTTGTAAGAGGAACTATTTCGTTTTACAATCAGAAACTGCAACTTTTGCCTGCTGGAGAAAGCGAACTATGGAATGTATCAATGTGATTAAATGAGCAATGTTGAAGGGGAACTATTTCGTTTTCAGTTGTGTTTCATTAACTGTGAGAGTGTTTAACTTCCTAAACCTATGTTCTTGTTGAATGCTTTTCAGTATATTTTGTGAAGTTTTTTTCCACTGTGAGTAATAAATGTTGTTCATAAAACAATTGGCTAACTGGTTGTTCAAAAATCTGCAATTGTTCATGTGTCTTGAAAGAAGTGTCAGCTATCTGTAACTTTTCATTATGCATATACAAAATATATTACTCACCAATGAATGATAATCCTGCTCCCTAGGGATAGTTTAGGTAGTTAGTTTTAATTTCTTATTGTATGTGATTTAGATGCTTGTGAATGCTAAGACGAGAGGTAAGAACCTGTGCATCACGTTGTGACTGCTCCTTGCATCTTATTGCCCTGCATGGTTAATTAGGCACTTGCATATCATACATTAAGTCAAAAAATACAAAAATAAACGGTGGACCGGGCCGCAACCGGTAAAGCCTTTGTTTTTGTTACTTTGACCTACGGTAGTCGGACTGCAAACCGGACGGATTCCCCATTCCAAACAGTCACGGGCTAGTTGGGAACGTTGACTGGGGAGAATCCCTTACTGTTGTTGCCTGCGAATTTCTGGGCCTCAACAACTTGATTGTAGCCTGAGAATCCATCTAATAAAGAGAATAGTTCAGAACCCGAAACCATTTGCAATATCTACTCCATGGGTGGAACAGGATAATTGTCTTTATCTAAAGCATGATTTAAGTTTCTGAAATCCACACATAGCTTGATTTCTTCGGATTTCTTCCTTACTAGTACCATATTTGAAACCCATTCCGAGTGTCTAACCTTGAAGATAATTCTAGCATCCAATAGTTTCTTAACTTCACTCTAGATTAAAGGTTCTAATTTTGGATGCATTTTCCTTAAAGGCTGCTGATAAGGTTTGGTTCTAGATCTGACGGGGATAACATGCTGAATAATATTGGTGTCATATGTCTTTAGATCTTCATATGTCCAGGAAAAGACATATTTGTATTGTTTGAACAGACTGATGAATTTATTCCTTTCACCTGGAGAGCAACACTTTCACAAATTCACATATTTAGGCTCCATTTTAGTCCCCAAATTAATCAACTCGAACTGTAGAGATGAGCTATGAGTCTTCACATTCGCTGGTCTTCTAAATTTCTTGTTTAAATCAAACATCCGTTCTAAAGTCCTGACTCCTTTAGGAATAAAATTATCGAATTTTAGCTCGACTTGATGTTCTTCATCATCAATAATCGCCCCTTTGAAGGTCTCGTCATTTGTCAAGCATTCTATAATATGTTGATCATCATCGAACACTCGTAGATTGGTAATCATATCTAGAACTGAAGGCCTAAAAAGCAATTCAACAGAGCACCGATTATTAGAGGGCACAAGCCTTGCAACTGAGGTGGCCAAAAAGTCAGCTGCTGCATTCTTAAGTCTTGGAATCGATACAATGTTAAATGCATTAAAACATTTAAGTAAATCCCATACTTCATTTTGATAAGCTTTTAAATGAGGAGAAATGCAATGTATTTGATTTCGAATTTGTTTTACAATTATTTCAGAATCTCCAAACACTTTCAAATTTTTTGCCTTTAATTCAATTGCTTTTCTTAGTCCTTGAATGAATGCTTCATATTTAGTTGTGTTATTGGTGCATTCAAACTCTAGCCTACATGAAAAAAAATGTTTGTTTTCCTTAGGGTCAATCAGGACACAGCCGGCTCTCGACCCCTCTAAAGTTTTAGAACCATCAAAGAAAAGCGTCCAAAAATCGCTAACCACTACTGTGCGAGAATTAACATCTATATCTACAGCTAATTCTACTATTTTACAATCAATTTCATCAGTCTGTGAAAACCGAAGGAGATCAAGCTGAGCGTCTAATGTATCGCTGGCTTCTTCCGCTTGATAATTTCCTGGTTCTAACTCAATAAAGTAATTTCCCAAAACAGAATCCACTGGTTCATTTTTACCTTCGAACTGAGTAACATTGTGTTTCATGTGGATCTCCCTCAAAACTTTAATTTGGTTTGGGATTCCTTTATATGGTAGCCACAGATGTGACCAGTCCAAGGCAAAATATCCATTCAGCTTTTCCGACCAATCTCTACTCAAAACAAGTCCATAAGCTTTCGGTATGTCAGCCACCACAATATCAATGGATTGACATAACTTATCATTTGAATATAAGCGAATGATAACATCCTCCATTTTCCCAATTACCTTCACATTTGTTCTATCCAACCAAACGACCCTCCAGGTAGATAGTTTAGGTTTCCCATTTATCTTTTTGCAGACCGACAGCGGCATGACGTTGACTGATGCCCCCGAGTCTACTAGGCAATTATGCACGTTGTGGTTGAAAATTTCAAAAGTAAGGAGAAAAGGTGGAGTCTTGCTTTTAGGCTTACCTCTCACACTTGCTTCACCAATTTCTTCTTCTTGGGGCTGATTGTCAATGGGCATCCTCTCCTCTGATGCTTCAAGTGCTTTCAATAGCTTCTCTTTCTGCTACGGTACATTGCACATTTCAAATAATGAGATGTTTTCCCTTACCTTTTTTATATCCTCCACAATGTCATAATTCATCTTATGTCCTGTGAGATTCGGTTTAATATTATTTATCTTTTCTTCATTGGGCTTAGTAGGCATGTTGATCTGTCTAGGATTTTGACTGGTGATGGTAAATTCCAGAATTTTATTAGTTGAGGAGTTGTTTTGAAATTTCTTAACATTCTTTTGAAGTCTCTTAATCTTCGGAAGCATAATATTGTTTTCCTTAATCAACCCATGGCTTCTCATCATTACGTTTGTTTCCAGGATGCCCTCATGTCTCAAATCCTTTTCTTCCTCGGCATCAAACAATGATACATAGTCCCATAAAACCATGGCCTCATCCTCCTATTTTTCTGTTGATTTATTGTTGTCTTTCCCTTTTCATCGTTGTCTTCAATTAATTTGGAATCCAACAGCTGATTCATAACCAATGTCATTGAATTTATCCATTGAGGACAATTCTTTTCAGAATGGGGTTGTTGGTGGAAAGTGAAAAAGTTATCCATTCCTACCTTCGTTAAGTTCATAGATGCAGGGCTGTGCAGAGGAGGCTGGGATTGATTGTTATCTTCCCTTTTGGGCTTCCTTTTCCTTTTCCAAGTCTATGATTCTGTTAGAGAGCTTCTGCATCATCTTTTCCATTCCTTCAAAATCTGGTGATTGCTCCTCTTTAGGCTTAGTAAATAACAAAGCTTTCCTCCCAACATTTTTTTCTCTTGACCGTTCAGGATCATCTTCGATGCTTTCTTTTTCAGCCTCTACTCTCTCCGCTTCTTCATAAGTCTCTGCTAGCGTGGGTTTGGCCTTCATTTTGGCAAACATGGCCAACTCGGGTCCTAGAGCTGAGGTATAATATTCAATTAGGACTTTATCCGAGGGTTTGTCAGCTTCAGAAAAATCCTTAAGATAGGCTGTGAATCTTTGGGTAAAACTATGCACCTTCTATTTTCTTTCTTTCTTTAAGGCACATAGTCCTTTCATGAGAGCCGCATGAGTTTTTTGGGTTGCATACTTACTTCTAAAAATCCTTTCAAAGGTATCCCAATCTGGGATAGAGTTTGCAAGCAAACCAAAGTACCACGATGTTGCTGCTCCTTTAAGGGTGTTAGGAAAAAGTCTACAAACTACATCCTCATGTTCCCCAGCCCTTAATCCTTCTATTTCCAAATAGAAACCTTACAAATGGTCATCTACTAACATCTTCTCATTTGGATCAAACTTGGGCAGCATCTTTTCAAAAGCTTGAGGTAAATCATGCAAAGGAGGTGTTAGGTTTAAAGGTGAGCTGGCTTTCCAAGCAGGTGGTGGATTTGGTGGGTTGGGTGGCTGATTTGCGTTTACGCCCACCATGAGTCTGGGTGGAGAGTGAGGTGGTGAATGAATAGGAGTATGAACAGGTGAATAGTAAGGTGTATTTGGGCCCACTTTATTTAAAGGTTGAACCACCTCCTGTAAGGTTGTTTCTACCAGTTCTTCCAAATCTCCAACCAACACTGAGTCCTCCAATATAGGACGGTCTTTCTTTTTATATTCTCTTCTAGGCAAGTCAGGGATAATTGGTAATCCTCCAATATTCTTCACATATGCCCTAGTGTGTCTTCTCAGATCATTAACTACTTCGTTGTCCACAAAATACAAATGCTCTTTACCTTTCTCTTCAGGAATTGGATTGGGAAACAAACTGCTTTCTGAACTGTCACCGATGGAATAATCTCGAGAAAAAGGGTTTCCTCATCCAGTCGTGCACTGGAGGCCCTCCTTCTAGCACCAGTAACTATTAAGGCTTGGAAATTTGCAGGCAACAATAGCAATGGATTCTCCCCAGTCAACGTTCCCAACTAGCTCGTGACTGTTTGGTGTAGGGAATCCATCCGGTTTGCAGTCCGGCTACCGTAGGTCAAGTAACAAAAATAAAAGGTTTTACCGGTTGCGACCCGGTCCACCGTGTATATTTTTTATTTTGAATTTAAGTATGATATGCAAGTTCCTATCTAAGATGCATATTGATCAATAATGCAAGGAGTGGTCACAATGTGATGCGCAGGTTCTTACCTCTCGTCTTAGACTCTCTCACATCTAAATCACACACAACTAGAAAAAACAGGGCTAACTAAGTTGTCCCTAGGGAGAAAGATATTAATTTATGAGTAATGTAATATTGTTCACATGTTAAGATAAATCACAGATAGCTATTCTTAGAATCAAAACACATAAACATGAATAAAGATATACATGACAAGATAGCTCATCAACCGTTAAAACCTCCATTACTCATAGTGGAAATTATCACAGAATAAACCAGAGAACATTCAAATAAGAACATAGGTTCGAAAAGTTAGAACGCTCTCACAGTTAATGAAACACAGTTGAAAATGAAATAGTTCCCCTTCAACATTGTTCATTTTATCACATTTGAACATTCCACACCACACCTTCTCCAACAGGCAAAATTTGTAATTTATTATTGTAAAACGAAATAGTTCCTCTTACAACAAGTGGTTCACAAGTTTCTCCAGGGAAAAATCCCCTATTCCCTCTAAATTTCCTATCTTTATACAAAAACAGCCAAAACCCTTGGGCTGCCCCTCCCCCGGATGACCTTTGGGCTCCCCAAATCATTTTAATCTCATAGTTTTATCAGTTTGTGAGTGCTCATGATTCATACAGATGTTACATATCAGATTTATGACTTATGAGTACTTCATAAAATGAGACCAGCTCGGTAACTGATGAACCTTTCCAAACCTGGGCCTCTGTTGCTATCGATTATGCTTTGTCTTTTAGCTACGTCGTCTTTGCAGCAATACTGTAAAGAATCTTCTAAGTCCATCTGCAGTTAAAACAAAATTCATCATTAATTCGGACACATCTTTTCAACAAACGTAAACCATATTAACAATAAAATTGATCATCAAAATGAGGCCCTATACTTCATTCTCGTCGTGAAAACCTTAAAATGATAGAAAATGAAAACTCCGCCACCCATCAGATAAGGTAAAAACACACACAGAACAGGCGAAAACCGGCAGGAAAATCACTAAAGCATCGGCAAGATAGTTTAATTAACAGCCACAATGGAGGGCTTCAGACGGACAAAGAGTTTCGTGATACCATTAAGTCTATCGGCGTCGGAAAGACTAAATACTAAAGCATCGAGCAGAAAAACTCCTTGTCGGCGAACGGAACGACATAAACATCGGGTGGTTAGTGCGATACGCAGCCGCAATGGCGGAAGACGGAAAGACTACGAGCTCCGCGGAAAATAAAACATATCGGTGAAAACCATAACAAAACATCGATAGGTGGAGCAGTTATATGGCGGACATTTAGTTCGCTTGGGAGCCGCAATGACGGAAAGCAATCAGACTATGGCTTCCGACTTACAGTCATAAAACTTTTCGATATGGCGCAGAAACATCATGAAAATATTAAGTGTTCGAAAAATCTTAAGGTTGTGCAGTGGTCTAAAAAGTTGGCCTCATCTCCAAAACAGCGCCATCATAGAGATCAAAACACCGACCCAAAATTCAATCAACCTCCGACAGCACACAGCAAGTCAAAATAATAACATCACGGCATCGGAAAATTCAAAGCTATCCATTAGAACATTCATCGTTCAGCTTCCGCAACGGAGGCTCCGTAGGGAAATATGGCTCCGATGCGTTGTTTAAATGACCTCCGAACAACCAAACTAAAAATGTTAAGTTCCAAAAGACTTTCGGCCGAGCAGTGACGAAAAAGTTTGTTTCACCTCCAAAAACAGCGGCGAAAATGAGAAATAGACTTCTGATATCAAAGGACGAAATCACAGATCAAAGGACAACAATTTCAAATCAAACTTCAAATTCCACAACCCAAAGCAGTTTCAGACATAAGCAATTTTCCGAAAACCATGAAAACAGTTGACCTCAAAACAATCCAAACTTGTAGTAGAGGGAAAACAAAAACAGAGTTCATGGAGCCAAACGATTTTAGGCAAGATAAAAATTAAAAGGAGGGTCCAAAATTTCAAAAATTTTGGAAAACAGTTGCAGCTGCAATAAATCCTCATAACTCCAGGAAAACACATCAGTATATTTCTTCATCAGATTGATAAATTATCCTTTTTCCTTAACATGCAAATTTTTTAACAGTTTTATAATCCATGGAGTTTCTTTAGTACCTATATTTTTGTCCTTGACGGCATTGTCAACAGGTTTCACTTTTGGGTCTTTCACAACATCATTCTGGTCAAAAAATTTCTCCAAGGGAATCAAACCTCTTGGGATAAATTTGCTTTTCAACCGGATTATGTCTTTTCCCCCTAACATACTTTTCAGCTTCTTAATTTTAGCTTGTTTATCTTCATTCTGTTCATCATATTTGAAGCTCTCTAAATTTACAATTTTTGTGTCAATCTGGGTATTTAGAAATTCATCAGACATTTCCAAAAACCTTTTTATTTGCAGATCATCATAAAAAACTTGCCAATATTTGGAATTTTCTAGTATGGAAGGTCTATTTACAATTTTAATTTTGTACATTTTCTGAGAATGGGTGGGAGTTTCGAATTTACCAGCAGCCACAGCCAAAGAATCGACCACTCCATTTTCTCTCCTAGGAATTACTCTGATTTTGTGATCTGTAAAGTAATTACCAAACATATCCCATACCTCATTTCTGTAATCCCTCATACTGAGCTGCTTTGTTTGATAAATGTCATTCACTTGGTTTACCACAAGTTCAGAATCCCCAACACCTCTATTCTTTTTTCTCCCATCTCCTTTAAACCATTTAAACCAAGTATCAGAGCCTCATACTTAGCCACATTATTTGTACATTAAAAAGTCAATTTATATGACAGATCTTTGAAATATCTGATTGGAGAAATTATGAACACACCAGCACCAACGCTAATTTTATTTATAGACCCATCAAAGTACATAGTCCATAAACCTTCTTCGTTATTCTTCTTGTCTAAAGCCTCTTGTCTTTTTGCAAAATCTTGATCTTCTTTAAACTCTATTTGAACAGGAATATCAGGATCTATTTGAGGGCCATCATTGAAAAATATTGAAGATCTTAGGTCAGTATCAACAGCATAAATAGGATGGTTTTCTGTTTTATCTCTGCTGCTAACTACATAAGCCAATCTCTTCTCTCTATACAACCTCGTGTTCCCTCCAAATAAAGGAATGGTAGCATGTTTCATGTCCATTTGCAAAGTTCCCTTCAATTTTGAAGTCCAAGATCTTGACAACAGCATGCCAAACTTGGGAGGAATACCAGCTACCACCATATCCATAAAAATTCTTTTTGTTGGAAGATGTGTAAGGGTTACTACCATGTCCTTTATTAATCCCAAACATCCCACTTTTCTAGAGTCAAAAGAATACAGGTCTTTGTAAGGCCTTGTAATCTCTAACCCCAAACTGTCCACTACCACCTTAGGCATAAGATTATGAGATGCACCAGAATCTAACAAAGCATTGTGCAATATCATATCATGTACATTGAAACTCAAATAAAAAGGAGGAATATCTTCATCCTCTGATTCTTCAATTTTGGGCCCAAGAATGATAGTGGGGTAATCTTCTATCACTTCTAAGATTTCTAGTTGATTTTCACCCAAATTTTTAACCATTTTTGTAATTGTTTCCCTGTATTCATTATTTCTCAAGAGTTCATTAAAGGAAATAGAGAGCTTGATTTTTTCCACATCAATAGGTACTAGCTGCTTTTTTTTTTTTACCTTTGTTCTTTATTCTCATAATTTTTATGTACAGTGGTGTCTTTTTCTGCTTCCTTTTCTTTTCCTTTTTCTTTTTATTTTCATTTTCTTGATTTTGTTTACTAGCAGGAGGCTAATTTTGGTTTGGCCTTCCTTTATTTATCACTTCATATCTACTTCTCAACTTTAATTTTCTTTGAACATCATCAATATCATTCTGATATCCCCTGAGATACCGCTCTGAATTTGTCACTGAAACAGACACTTTCGTCATCATGAGAAAACATGTTATGCTCCTCTTCAGTGAGATATATCTCAGCATTAATATCATCAAAATGATGAATGTGATGGTCCATTGGATATTCTTCTTCTTCTCCCCCTTCATCAACCAATTTTTTTGGAAATGGTGGTCTAATTTGCTAATCATCATGATTCCTTTAGTTTCTTGGAGGAGGAGGTGGTCTACTAAAATTGGGATTTCTGATCTGATTTTCAGGTTGCTCTTTGTTTAGTGGTCTATTATCTAGAGCCATCCTATCCATCAATATCTGCATAGTTTTCATCATGATATCGAACTTGGCATCATTTGTAGTGGAAGGGGCAGAAGTAGATGGTTGATTTTTTTTGTTTTCTTCTATCTGCCTCCACTCTATTCTTAAGTTTCCCTGAAGCCATTAAATTTGCCTCGACTTATAGTGCATATTTAAACATAATAGGAAAACTAGCACACTTTTTTTCTCTAAACAGTAATGCAAAATCACTTTCAAAAGTATCTGCGTAATGTAGTTTTGCAGCACCTACCAAGGGTTTAATATCAGTTGGAATGGAATTAGATACCCTCGTAAACCTGCTAGAAAACTCATACATTCAAAATTTGCTTTCTTTAAATTGTTATATTGACATAATATTTGTAAAGGGATCTGTTTTGCATCCCACCTATCCAGAAACAGTGTTTGAAAGGCCTCAAAGGTGGGGATAGATCTTGTTGGTAAGTCCCTGAACCATTGTTTTGCCTCTCTAGACAAACTCTGAGCAAACAATCTCATATTTGCATCATCATGATCAACCTCCTCCAGGTCAATGAAATCCTCAAACCTATCCATATGTTGTCTGGCTGTAAAGTTTCCTTCCCCATCATATAAAGAAATTATTTATGAGTAGTTTAAAGGAATGTCATGCAAAATAGCAGGAAAAGCCAAAGGTGCAAACCTGGATGCCATTGGCCTGGCTGGGTTTGGTACAACAGGTGGATTTTGCAATACATGAGGGCTGTGAGGAGGACTGTGAATAGGACTTGAAATATCTTGCTGGTGAGTTTGAAAAAGAAGACTAGTTTCTTCAAATTTTACAGGGTTTTGTAAATTCTACCACAGGGAATCTAAAATATATGACTCAAGCCTTTTTGGATTGATCTCTGTCTTTTTCAAATCTGTATCTGATTTAGATCTTAACAAAGGTTTTGTAATATTCAATCCTAAATCCACATCTTAGAAACTATCAAAATATTCTTGAAATAGAGATCGTTCAGTCTGAGAAGTAGTAGCTTTATTTTTTCCAATCCTATGTCTAAACAAACTTTCTAGGTTTCCCACACTTTGTAAAATTTTAGTAGTAGAGTTACCTCATGTGTGTGATCTCCTAAAAGCCAGGATGCCTTCTAAAATATTGCTCAAAATGAATGTGGAGTCACCAATGCAAATCCACAACCTTTTTCAAATGCAAAAATATGTGTTTTCCCACAGAGATCCTTTCTTTCTTGAAATCTTGTAGTCTTGTCGTCTCTCCCAGGGATAATTTGAACTCTCATCCCTCGGCAACGATGCCAATTTGTTATCACTCAAAAATTACCTTATGTTGTAAAAGGAAATATCAAGGTAATATCAGACCACTTTAAGAAAGAAAACTGGATTTTTTCTTCCTGGAGAGGGATCTCTTACTGATTTTTAACAAGGCCAGATATAAAAATAAAATAAAGGTTCAGATTTTGTCGTTGGTTGAAATAGGGCAGGTAAACATTGGGATATGGAGTTGAAATATATAATGAATTAAACACAAAATTGTTTGCATAGAATTCAACAAAGGAAAGATAATTACTCAGTTACAGCCAAAATGTTGATTATCTCATGGTAGGAAAGAAACAACAACAATCCATCAATACAGAGCACCATAAGATGAATTATGCATTAACTTTAGTTGAAAATATTTGTGAATATCTGAAATAATAGCCAGAGAATAAACATGTATGAGTTTTGAACCATTGAAGGCCATATGACTTGTAATAAACCTAAATGGTTATTACAATGTTAATTAATATCAGAAGACGGTCCTGAGGTGAAGCCCTCGAGGGAAAAAAGGAGATTTCAATTTTTTACTGTTTTAATATGGTTTTTTCACTACTTTGAGCATGGAGCCCAGAGTCAGCAGCATTGAGGATGAGGAGCTCCTATATTTCTCAGAAGACCCGTGGCAGAGTTTCTCCATTTTCAGCACCGGAATCCTCCGTGATCGCATCTCTGGCAACGGTCCAAGACAAGTTGGAACAGTTATCAACTAGAACCAAAGCTAAGGATTTTTCTAGGGTTTTTGGGTCTCTTGCGCAACTACCACCCAGAGGTGAAGGGGGAGCTACATGGACAATTGCACCCACAACTCTTTCGCTACAGATAATGGATGTCACAATCATGCACAGTGAACCCTTTGCGCAAGCTCCTCTAGACTCAGGGGCTCTTTTAGAATAGGGTTTCCTTAGTGAGCTCGATCTGTTGGAAGTGGGATGGTCGGGTATTATACCTGCTTTCGATGAGAAAACCCCCACGTTTCTCCCAGATTTTACACCTAGCCCTAAAGTTTTCATCTCTTCCTTCCTAGGGCCTCAGAATTTCAGCATTTCTTTAAAATAATTGGGCTCAGGACACAGCAAAAGTAACACAATAGAGGGTCTAGTCAACGGATTTACTGAGGTTGGGAGAAGTGAAAACAAAAAAAGAAAGAATCGGTGCTTAAACCCTAGTGAAGGACCCTTAAACTTAGTCTGTGGGGTTGATCTATCCATTGTTGAAGCGAAGGACATGGCAGAAGTTGCCCTAGTAGGAAAAATTAGAGGTCGAAACCCCACCCAAAAGTAAATGGGGTTTTGGGTCCAAATAAATTGGGCAGGGATGCTGAATTATGAACCTAAACTCACACCATTGGCAAAGGGCTGGTTTGGTTTTCAATCTAACTCCAAGGACGATTCTGAGAAGAGTTTAGGGCAGGTCTGGAATTTTGGTGTGACCCCTTTCAAAGTCCAAAAATGGACTCCTTTGTTTGATACAGACACAAAGAGGCTGGATACTATTCTAGTATGGGTTCGACTGCCAGGGCTTCCATGGGAGTTTTGGAACCAAACTTCTTTGAGAGATATAGGAAAGGTGTTAGAGACCTTCATTGAGGCAGACCTCTCTTTCCTATAAACAAAACACAGAACGGTGGCAAGAATCCTCGTGTCTCTGAACATTCTAACCAACCTCAGGGATCACATAAACTTGATATGGGGCCCAAAATTTAGGAAACAAATGTTCGACTATGAGGGGTTGCCTTCCAGGTTCCATAAATGTCATAAGACAAGGAATTTGGCAAAAAGTTTCCCTCTAGTCCTACCACAAGCTCCTAACAGGAAGAGATGGATAGCTATGGAAACTAGGGCTCTTTGTTCAGATGGGAAAGCCGCAGGACAAGAAGACAAGGGCAGCCAGCCAGTAGTATATTCATCAAGCCAGCCTTCAAGACCTTTCGAGGAATAAGTGGAAGTGGCCTCTACACATGGGTACACCCCCCAACTTTAGGAGGAACCACAGCACACCACCAGTAGGACCCCTTTTTCTTGTTTGAAGGATCAATTAAATGATTTAGATTTAATGGAAAAAACCTCATTGGCACCATGTGTTTTAGAATTCCTGCCCCCTGATCCTCCTTGCATTCCCCCCCGACACACACTGCCCAACCCTCCATCCCCTGTGATGACTTCTAGGTCTTCCCCTCATCATGCTCCCTCGTATTCTCCCTCCACTTCCTCAATCCATTTCTGCCTTCATTAAAGGGATATTCCTATTTTGTCGACCCCTACAACCCCTCTCCTTAGGCTCGACACAAACCCTACCTTTCCTACAAAAGGAAAAGGGAGAGGAAGGCCATCACACCTCTCCAAGGCCCAGCAAAAAAACACTCAAAGATCAGGTGAATGGAAGGCAAAAAACCCTCTTTGGGGAACTTAGAGCAGTGCAAGCCCCGGAAGGGGTTCCAAAATGAAACTTCTCTCCCTAAATTGTAGGGGTCTGGCAAGTACCCAGAAAAAACTTGCACTAAAAAGGATTCTTTTGGTCCACAAATCAGATGTAGTCCTTCTCCAAGAAATGTTAGGATCATATACAGAAGTGACTAGGCTACTCTCCTCAATTTCTTCTTTTTACTCCTTCATAGATCAGAGTGCAAGAGGACACTCTCGTGGATTAGCAATAGGCTGGAATCAGTCTACTCTATGCTGCAAAAAAATTTGGGGATCTCCCTATGGCCTTAGCATTCAGCTTAATTGGGCGGAGGCAGATCTAACCCTAAATATTTATGAGTCATACAACAATAGAGTGGAGTTATGGGAAACTTTGAAAAACTCAAGCATCATTCGAAAGAAAAATTAGATTATAGGGGGATCTGAATTTTACTTTAGGGGTGCATGAAATCTAGGGCCCAAGAGCGAGAATGGATCCTTCGGATTCTTTCTTCAGAAACCTCCTTCACAACCTGAGGATGGTAGACTTAGACCCTCAAAAGTTGAAACCTACTTGGACAAACAGAAGGACAAGGGAGGATTGGATTGCAAAATGGCTGGATAGATTCCTGATGGTAGAAAATATCCTAGAGAAAGATTTTATGTTCAAGCAATGGGTGGGTTCAGGAGTAGACTTAGGTCGCTTACCCATTTGTATGGAAATCCAAAAAAAACCAAGAAAACTAGCCATCCCTTTCAAACTCTACTCTGCTTGGCTAAAAAATGAAGAGCTCCTCTAGATTTTTCAAAATAACTGACAACCTTTCCGAGCAGATGAAGGCTCGCATGCTACTGTACATTTTGCTCAAAATATCTTCCTGATAAAAAACGTTCTAAAAGACTGAGCTTAAAACAAAAAGATCTTGGACGATCAAGCAATCACACATATTGAGGCAGATCTGGAAGAGATCTAGAATACTGACGGAGGGGGTTTCCTTACTCAAGAAGATAAGGAGAGATTGTACACTCTGGAATCTAACAGAAACAAGATTTTCAAGGAAAGAGAGGAGGTCTTGAGACTAAACAGAAGAGCCATATGGATGGAGTGTGGAGATGACAAAACCAAATTATTCCAAGCTTTCACAAAAGGAAGAAAACAAAAAAATACCATCTGGGAGCTAAGGAAAGATAACAATGAAGTCGCCTCCTCTTTTGAAGACCTAGCTGATACAGGGAAGACTCATTTTGAGAATCTATTCAAAGAAGATCAAGAAGCGACAATAGCTGCTATAATTCAAGCCTCACAATTATTTCCTGAAAGTATCACAGAGGATGACAACTTAGATCTGATGGAAGAAGTGACTGAAGAAGAATTAAAAGTGACTCTGCACAGCTTTCAAAAGGATAAAAGCCCGGGGCCAGGTGGATGGACCGTGGCATTATTTCTAGAGGCCTATGATATCATTGGGCTTGACCTCCTCCATCTGGTGGAGGAAACAAGGATAAATGGCCTTCTACATCCCCCCCTCAACTCAACTTTTTTAGCCCTAATCCCAAAGAAGGACAAACCGAAAAGTTTGGAGGATAGCATGCCCATCTCCATGTGCAACATCACTTACAAGGTAGTCACAAAGATAATTTCTCAAAGACTAAAAAAGTTCCTTTCAAATATTATCTATGTTAGTGCTAGAAATTGTTCCTAAACTACCACAAGAACAAGCTAACACAATCTCAAAATGAAATAGAATAAAATTGGTTTTTAGCGTTTTGGTTTATGGTTTTGGTTTTAAAAATTTCATCAGCAAGGAGGAAATAAACATCCACAAGGTAATCTAGAACGGAATCATGCAAGTTGGATAAACTGGGGATCAAACACATCCCAATAAGCCATAAACATTACACATGAAATACTAATTCCACCCACGAGCTACAAGCATTTAAATGAATAAACCTTTAAACAGGAAATGAAATTGTAGACTGAGCAATCAACCAAATCAAAATTGAAAAAGCATGATAGGTAAAAGGGCTTATCATTTTATATATAATCAATAACAATCATCCACTTACATAAGAGTTATAAATGCTAGCTTGAGAAATCAAAGCTCCAAAAGCCTCTCCTTGAGTGCAAAATCCAACCCCAAAACTGTATGTTTGTCTTCCTTTTATCAATACAAAGATAAAGTAGTTCCATAACTACCTTCTAGGTCAAAATTTGAAATAGTTACATGATAACTCAAAATCTTTAAAGACAATTAACCCAAAAATAGCAAATCGGATATGGGGAAATTTGGTGAATTTCTGAAAATTTGAGTTTCAAATACGCCTTCATATCTCTCGATCGGAGACACCTGTGAAAGACCTGAGAGAGGTTTTTGTAAATGATTCTGTTATGAACAAAAACATCTCTTGGTTTTTAAAAATTCCCCTTCATGATCCGAAAACAAGATCTTTGCTACTCTATGACGTTAACATGAATTGCATAAAGAGCATGAACGAAGCTCACAAATCCATAAGAAGAGAACCAAACAGCATAGACAACATGCACATAAAGACAACAAGTTGATAACGGAGTTTGTCTAGGATGGACTACGTCTCCGGGCCTGCTTCTCAATAGGAGGGTCGATCTATAATCTCAGCATAAGGCAAAATACATGGCAATAATACAATGATACCTTGGCGACAATGTTCAGGAAGAGAACCGCTGCCCAAAACACAACAAGACTGCTTCCAACAACTTCGAAGCCTGAAGACGGTGTAAAACGAGTATAAACACTCGTACCTTCCTCCTGCAGAGCTACGCAATCTCCCTTCTCTCCTTTAGCTACAAAGTCTCCACTCCAAAGCATGAGTGGGAAATGGCAAATGAATGGGTTTATATAGGTTGGCTTGCCCTTCTTCACATGACTCTCATGGATTCCTTTGGTTGCAACTAATTTGCCTATCTTGGCCTTGGTTACAACTTCCCCAAATTGGTTTTCATATGGTTGGGCTTTTTATTAAATAATAAACAAGCCTATTTAAGAATACCCTTTAAATGGCTTTTAATATGGTTAAAACCATATTATAATAATAACCACCAACCTACTTTTAAAACCTTAACCCAAAGGCAATATGTGGTGGCGCACATATTTTGGTGGCATGTAATCCGTGGAAAGTTTGTTTTAAAACCATGGTCTCCAACCCATATTAGGTGGCATGTAACACATGGTCTCCAACCCATGTTAAGAGCCATAACCAAAGTGGTTTAAAAAGCACGTGGTAAACAAAACCATGACCAAAGTGTTCGAACCCACTTTAAAGCTATAACCAAAGTTTGTTATGCCATGGTGGCTCTCCAACCCTATGGCATGTAACCCATGGCGCTCCAACCATCAGGTGGAATGTAATATGATTTAAAGTTTGTTATGCACGTGTTTTGAGGAGTGGCATGTCCCATGTGATCTTCATGGGTGGTAACATTTGTCACGTTGAACACCATTGCGCCCTTACAAACTGTTCTTCAAGTTTAAATCAAAAACCTTAACAAACATACCAATGATCATATGTAGCCCAAGTGGTGAAGGCGGAGCGCTTATACAAGAGAGGTCATAGGGTCGAACCCTGCGGAGGCCAATTTTTGCAATGAACATATTGGCTAATCCCGTGCTTCCACGTGGCGGCCTGCGATTGGTCCACCTCATGCCTAGTCAGCGTCCAGTTAACCGCCCAGTCACTGCCACATCACCGTCCATACGCCCAGTCAGCAGTATGCCAGCTCGGATCGTACTGCCATGTGTCACCTTGTGATTGATCTGTACACTTGCCAGGTCACCTTGTCCGTACAGTACGAATGCCACGTGTCACCCTGTCAGTGGTGCCACGTGGCACCTCCATTTTGCCAAATTTGCATGTTTCACCAATACAACAGAACGCGATAACTTTCTCATACGAAGTCCGTTTGAGGTGAAAAGAACACCGTTGGAATCGTCTCGACGAGCCCTTCGATTTGGTACTAGTTTTGCTGAGATTGGAGGACTTCAAAAATTTTGCCTTCTTAGATCCTCCTGGATCATTCCTCCCCACTAAGAAGCTTTTGGCCTCCAAAATCCTTTACTAATCAACAAATAGGTGAGGGAATTGCTCCCTCACTTTCTCCTTCTCGATCCACTTGGCTTTGTTTGGGTGAGTGCCTCTAATGCCCACTCGAAGATAATCAACATCACCTCTGCGAGAAGTCCTTGTCCTTCTATCCAAGATGACATCTTCCTTTAGCTCATCCATGTACTCAGGAGCAAATTCATCAACTAATGGCAATGAGACATTCTCCCTTTCATCCATGATGATGGGAGGCTCATAGAGTTTCAAGTTCTCCACATTCACCACTGAGTAGATCTGCATGTATGGCGGTAGCTCTAAGCAAAAAGCATTCGTCCCAATCTTCTCCAATATGGTGAAGGGACCATATCTAATAGGCTTGAGCTTCTTGCCTTCTCCTTTCATCCTCTCCTTGCTGATTTGAAGCCACACTTGATATCCCACTTGAAACTGATGATCAACTCTATGCTTGTCATGGCGAGCCTTGTACTAGGCTTGACTCTTCTCCAACTGCGCTTGCACTGCTTGATGTACCTGTTGAACTCTCTTAATGAACCTGCGGGCTTTGTCTTCATCCTTGGAAGCGCTTGAATCAACCTCTCTCCCATAAGTCAAGTCCAATGGAGTCTTTGGCAAGTACCCAAAGCATGTCTCAAATGGCGAGCTCTGAGTGGAAGAGTGCATAGCCCTGTTGTAGGCATGCTGCACATACTGGATCTGTTCATCCCATAACTTAGGATGCTTGTTGCAATAGCCTCGAAGTAAATGGACAACTATTATGTTGACTACCTCTGTCTGTCTGTCAGTCTGTGGATGGAAAGCGGTGCTCCTCTTCAGCTTGGTGTCCATCATACACCATAATTTTGTCCAAAACTCTCCAAGGAATCGAGAGTCTCGATCCAAGATAATGGACGTAGGGAGTCCAAAGTGAACCCATACATGCTGAAAGAAAAGAGAAGCAGCCTGCTCTGCAGTGACCTGCTTTTTACATGGCATAAGAATACATATCTTGCTAAACCTATCCACGACCACATACAAGTAGTCATGACCCCTCCTAGACATAGGCAAACCCCCCACAAAATCCATGGAAATGCTTTCCCAAGGATGGGAAGGAACAGGAAGCGGTGAGTACAGCCCCAATTTTCTATTAGTGGGCTTACAAGTAGAGCACATCACACACCCCTTTACATATTTTGTTACAATGTCTTTCTGCGAGGCCAATACACAAGTCTTTGCAAATGATCCAAAGTCTTACCTACCCCAAAATGCCCTGATACAAGAGAAGTATGAGCTTCTCGTATTACATGGACTCTTTCACTGATAGGAACACATAACTTGCCCAAATGATAGAGCAACTTTCCCTGCAAATAGTAGTCTTCCACCTGTGTGCCATTGGTTAGCTTCTCATAAACCTCCTTGAAATCATCATCAGTAGCATACTGCTCAATATAACTTTCATGGGATAAAGAAGCATTTTTCAAAACAATAGATGCAACAATAGGAGGTTTAGAAAGCATATCTGCCACTTTGTTACTAGTACCCTTTTTGTACTTGATCACTAGATGGAATTATTGAAGAAATCCCATCCACCTGAAATGACGAGCTTGCTGGAGCTTAGTCTGGGACTGGAGATACTGCAAGGGCTGATGATCGGTATGGATGATCGTCTCCTTACCCATCAAGTAGTGTTTCCACTTCTTGACACTTTGAACCAAAGCATACAACTCTTTGTCATAGGTGGGGTAGTTGATCACTGCTTGAGTAAAAGTCTCTGAATGGTAGCAAATAGGCTTGCGGTGCTGCATCAATACTGCCCCCATGGCATATCCACTGGCATCTGTCTCTATCTCAAATGGCTGCTGCAAATCAGGCAAGGCTAGGACTGGGGCGGTGCTGATATTTCCCTTCAATGTGTCGAAGGCTTTCTGCTGCTTACCTCCCCACTGGAAGGATTTCTTTACACTTGTTAAGGCATGCAAAGGAGATGTTATGTATGAGAAGTTCTGAATGAACCTTCTCCAATATTGAACAGCTCCTAAAAATCTCCTCACTTCAGTAGCATTAGTAGGCTTAGGCCAATTGACAATTACATCAACTTTTGAAGGATCAATTTTTAAATTTCCACCTCCTACAATATGACCCAACTAAACTAATGAAGTTTTGCCAAATTCACACTTTGACAATTTTACCTACAATTTCTCCTTTTTCAAAGTATCTAATACTTGCTTTACATGCCCCACATGTGCTTCCCAAGTTTTACTAAAGACCAATATATCATCTAGATAAACAATGACAAAATCATCTAAGAATGGTCGGAAAACATCATTCATTACCCGCATGAAGGTTGCAGGTGCATTGCAAAGCCCAAAGGGCATCACCAACCACTCAAATAGACCTTGCTTGGTCTTGAAGGTCGTCTTCCACACATCACTTTTTGCAATTCTGATCTGGTGGTAGCCACTGCGCAAATCCAACTTGGTAAAGAACACAGCATCTTTCAACTGGTCGAGCAAGTCATCTATGTGAGGAAGCGGATATCGATTCTTGATCATGATCTTGTTGAGAGCCCGATAGTCAACGCACATCCTCCATGTGCCATCTTTCTTCATCACCAAAACAATCGGCGAACCACATGGAGAGGAGCTAGGTCTGATCGCTCCTTGGTCCAACAAATCTTGAACCTGATTCTTAATCTCTGCCATTTCAACTGCAGACAACCTGTACATGCCCACATTAGGAAGAGGGGCATCCTGCTAGAGATGAATCTCATGTTGAATCTCCCTTTTGCGAGGCAAACCTGTAGGTTCCTGAAATATTTCATCATAGTTAGCCACAATATCAATCATAGCCTTTTTATGAGAAGGATCACAACCTTTGAAAGCATCGGATGCTTCAGCATCTTTTGCTCTCACAACCATGAGCATGTATCTCTTATTAGTGTTGATGAGTCTCTTCATCTGTCCTGCACTAACAAGAGTGGTGTTAGCCTTCATATTGTGAGCTCTCACAATGTACTCCACCCCATTTTTGGTGAGATGGTACTTGTTCTCATGACGGAAGAATACTGCTTTTCGATCATACAAGTATGGGCTTCCCAATACGATACCGCAGATGTCAAGAGGAACATCTAATTCCACCTCCTTGATCAACTTTGAAGCAATAGCAAAAGAATGATGGCATAGATAATGATGAAGAGCACCAATGTACTTCAAAAGAATGTCAGGAGAATCTAAAGAAATATTCAACTCTAGAGCTTTCTTTCTAAATCCTTCAGTAAAACTCTGAACACTCTGACCCTTGCCTTGTCTAAAACTTTTCCAATCCATCATAGCCTTTTGAACATAACCCAACGGGTAAAATTGCTTACGTAAAGCAGAAATGAAAGCAGACCACGATGAGAGAAGATTACCCATTTGTTTGCTACCTTGCTGAAGCTTGCTTTCCCACCATACAAGTGTGGTGCCTGTCAACCGAAGTGAAGCCAACTGAATCTTCACATCTTCTTCTTTGATCTGCTGGACTCGGCAATAGACCTCAATTTGCCTTATCCAATTGCTCAACTTCTTTGCATTCGCTTCCCCATTGAACATGGGCAAATCAAACTTCACATTGAGCTTCAACAAGGGCTTCTTTTGAGGCTCTTTGTGAGGAACCTTGGAATGCTGAGAATGAGATGAGGAAGAAGCACTTGAACTTGTGCTTGAAGCTGAATGTGAAGAGGGAGGCTCAGGAGGCTCTTCGCCACCTCCTCCGTGGTTAACTGAAGCGTTGCCTTCGTCCTTCACTTCTTTGTCTTCCTTCTTTACTTCGCTGCCTTTTCTTTCTTTTGCCATGCGTTCTTCATAGTCTGCAAACAACTTGTCTACCTTGTCGGCCATCATGTAGAAGACCTTGTGAAATTTTGCCTCCATCTCGGTGCGGGCATCATTAGCATCCATCTTCCTCCTTCGGTGTGCACGTCCGATCTTAGAATTGTAAGGCTCTAATGTACCCTCACCAGCTTGTAGTTTAGCCCTCGTGAGCATCCACACTCACAATCCAACGTCAAATAGCCCTGCTCTAATACCACATGATCCGAAAACAAGATCTTTGCTACTCTATGACGTTAACATGAATTGCATAAAGAGCATGAACGAAGCTCACAAATCCATAAGAAGAGAACCAAATAGCATAGACAACACGCACATAAAGACAACAAGTTGATAACGGAGTTCGTCCAGGATGGACTACGTCTCTGGGCCTGCTTCTCAATAGGAGGGCCGATCTATAATCTCAGCATAAGGCAAAATACATGGCAATAATACAATGATACCTTGGCGACAATGTTCAGGAAGAGAACCGCTGCCCAAAACACAACAAGACTGCTTCCAACAACTCCGAAGCCTAAAGACGGTGTAAAACGAGTATAAACACTCGTACCTTCCTCCTGCAGAGCTATGCAATCTCCCTTCTCTCCTTTAGCTACAAAGTCTCCACTCCAAAGCATGAGTGGGAAATGGCAAATGAATGGGTTTATATAGGTTGGCTTTCCCTTCTTCACGACTCTCATGGATTCCTTTGGTTGCAATTAATTTGCCTATCTTGGCCTTGGTTACAACTTCCCCAAGTTGGTTTTCATATGGTTGGGCTTTTTATTAAATAATAAACAAGCCTATTTAAGAATACCCTTTAAATGGCTTTTAATATGGTTAAAACCATATTATAATAATAACCACCAACCTACTTTTAAAACCTTAACCCAAAGGCAATATGTGGTGGCGCACATATTTTGGTGGCATGTAATGAGTGGAAAGTTTGTTTTAAAACCATAGTCTCCAACCCATATTAGGTGGCATGTAACACCTGGTCTCCAACCCATGTTAAGCGCCATAACCAAAGTGGTTTAAAAAGCACGTGGTAAACAAAACCATGACCAAAGTGTTCGAACCCACTTTAAAGCTATAACCAAAGTTTGTTATGCCATGGTGGCGCTCCAACCCTATGGCATGTAACCCATGGAGCTCCAACCATCAGGTGGCATGTAATATGTTTTAAAGTTTGTTATGCATGTGTTTTGAGGAGTGGCACGTCCCACGTGATCTTCATGGGTGGTAACCTTTGTCACGTTGAACACCATTGCGCCCTTACAAACTGTTCTTCAAGTTTAAATCAAAAACCTTAACAAACATACCAATGATCATATGTAGCCCAAGTGGTGAAGGCGGAGCGCTTATACAAGAGAGGTCACAGGGTCGAACCCTGTGGAGGCCATAATTTTTGCAATGAACATATTGGCTAATCCCGTGTTGCCATGTGGCGGCCTGCGATTGGTCCACCTCATGCCCAGTCAACGTCCAGTTAACCGCCCAGTCACTGCCACGTCACCGTCAGTACGCCCATTCAGCAGTATGCCAGCTCGGATCGTACTGCCACGTGTCACCTTGTGATTGATCTGTACGGATTCCATGTGTCACCTTGTCAGTTTTGCCACGTGGCACCTCCATTTTGCCAAATTTCCTTGTTTGACCAATACAACAGAACGCGATAACTTTCTCATACGAAGTCCGTTTGAAGTGAAACGAACGTCGTTGGAATCGTCTCGACGAGCCCTTCGATCTAGTGCTATTTTTTCTAAGATTGGAGGACTTCAAAAAAAATTCCTTCTTAGATCCTCCTGGATCACTTCAATTCATCGGAATACATGCTGTAACGTGACTAAAACAGGAAATTATTAAATAATTCAAACCCTGAAAATAGGCCACAAAGATGAATTCAAATCTCTCAAAAGATAATATCTGTTGCAAAACTAAGAGAGGTTTTTGTGAATGAGTCTTTTGTAGAAAAAACCCTCTTTTATTTTTCTAGAATTCATTTCCACCACCTCGTAATCTACTCCCAATGATAATGACAAAAACTGGAAAAACAGAGCTGCTACAGGAATCTCCTCATGAAAATATTTGACAAAGGACTCAAAAATGAGGGTTAGATTATAAAGCAAACTTGGAATAAACTTTTATTATGTATTTTTGAAAGTTTAAAGATATACATATTAACTAGTAATCCCAAAAGACAAACCTTAAAACTAAATTAATGAAATAATTCAACCATTAAAAGCATTAAATCCAACAAAAATTACTGATTGTCAAAATTTCTTAAAATCAACATAAAAAGTAAAATCATTTTAAACCAACGGTTGAAAATTACGACAAAAAGAACAGATAAACTAAGAACAAGATCTAGTTATAACATCTGGCTCTTACTGCATGATGAAGTCCTCCTTGTAAGGCTTCAAGAACCTATAGACCTTGTGCCTTCTTCATTGGGTGATGGAGTCATTTACCAAATCTCTGCAACTTTGTCAAACTCTAAACACATACCTCTGAAATGACAAAATACTGCTACAAACCAGCATACTGAAAAGAATATGCATGCTCATATAGTGAGCTTATTATGCTATTTACTCCTACTTCTAATCGGAGGAAACAACCCAATCAAGTGTAATCATACTTCCAATGAAGCCAAGAAACCATTTGACTGAGAATCATAATTCCATGCATGCTACTATTTGAGAAAACCCACAAAAGATGTGATAAATGCAATAAAGAGTCTTTAGGTAGCTGATACTTATGACTAGAAATAGGAAGTATGCCAAAAGCTGGAGCATTATAAACCTTTGAAAAATACAAATCCATCCAAGAATCCACGGGATCATGAAATTTCCGATTTAAAACTTCAATGTCTTCATTATATTCATCATAAAGTGAAGCATTATCTTCCTCTCCATTGTTGTTCTTTTTAAACTTTGGCTCAAGAATGGAAACCAAGGGCTCTTCAAACTGCTTCTCAACCTTTAAATAAAACCCTTGATCAAAACTTGAACAAATAAAATTCTAAAAGTGACCATAAGTCGAGAATGGCAACTTATATCTTATATCAATAGTAAAAGGTTGAAGAGAAACAACTTCTTCTTCATAACATGGTAATCTCATAGCAGGAACTAGGAAATTTCTACTATAATCCACTGAAAGTATATTATCATCAAAAAAGTCAGCAAAGTGATATGAAGAATCAACACAAGCGTCATTTATATCCTTGGTCATATGAAAATCTGAAAATGATGAAGAAAACTATCTTAAATCTGAATGATACCTAAGTTCTTCTTCCTATTCATAAGCTTGTATATCTTCAACATGAGCCTGATCTTGAAGCATTTTGCAAGCTCGGATGTTCTTCTCCACTCCTTTTGCATCCTCAAACAATTGTCTTAAAGATGATGATTTCCTTTCTAACAGGAAAAAGACAAGATCCGAATGCTGAGCCATGACATAATATAACATAGCAAGTTTTTCCGAAGGTCTGATCTCCGTAGGCATACTGATATAAAAACTTTGAAACCTCCAATTAAATTTAGTAATTGGCTCATCATTCTCCCTTTTCAAACTGTAAAATTCAGAAAGAAATTGATCATAATATTTATTCTTACCCCAATACTTCAAAAATACATCATGTAACTCTTTCCACGATCCAATTGAATCAGCTTTTAAATTTCGGAACCAAAACCCAGCATCTCCAGCAAAGGATTTCAAAAATAACCTCATGACATCATCCTCATGCATGATTTCAAAATTATCAATTAAATTATGAAAAGATCCTAAATGTTTATCTGCTGTAATATGGTCTTTTCCAGTCAAATGGGGAAGATATTCAACAAAGTAGGAAGGGTAAGAATGTAAGAGAGATGGCAGCCTAAGAGGTTTAAACATCTTCTGTCTGAGTCTAGACTGAAAATCTGTGAGTTGAAAATGACGTTCAACAAGCAGTTCGCAAGTTTCAACAGTGATGGTAGAAGGTAATAGATCAACTTTATTCTCTACAAGATGACAAGAATAATCAGGTTCAATAGATATGGGTATATGTATATCATGTTGCACATCAATTTCAAATGAAGGAATAGGATCAACATCAATAAAACAAGAAAAATGCAGACTTTCTTCTTCCAAAGAGGGCTATGTACCTTAAGGTTTATGATCATCGGAATAGACAAAACAAAAAATAATTCTTTTGACATGCAATGGGAAAGACAGGAAAGAATTGATGAATAAGAACAAAACCTCATGGAGGAAAGTAACAAGCTGATACCCAGTCTTTCCATTTGGCTTCTTCATTTTTCTGTCAACAAAATTCTCCTTCTAGTGGAATCTTTAATCGTGGAGTCGCTGGTGAAAAATTGTAGTCTAAAAGATTTTCTGACTTTGTTCACCTCTCAAAATCAGATGAATAATGATATCCCAGGGAAGATATACTTCAGCTTCATCCCCGACAACGGTGCCAAAGATGTTAGTGCTAGAAATTGTTCCTAGACTACCACAAGAACAAGCTAACACAATCTCAAAATGAAATAGAATAAAATTGTTTTTTAGGGTTTTGGTTTATGGTTTTGGTTTTAAAAACTTCATCACCAAGGAGGAAATAAACATCCACAAGATAATACAAAACTAAATCATGCAAGTTGGATAAACTAGGGATCAAACACATCCGAATAAGCCATAAACATTACACATGGAATACTAATTCCACCCACTGGCTACAAGCATTTACATGAATAAACCTTTAAACAGGAAATGAAATTGTAGACTAAGCAATCAACCAGATCAGAAATGAAAAAGCATGACAGGTAAAAGGGCTTATCATTTTATATATAATCAATAACAGTCATCCACTCACATAAGAGTTATAAATGCTAGCTTGAGAAATCAAGGCTCCAAAAGCCTCCCCTTGAGTGCAAAATCCAACCCCAAAACTATATGTTTGTCTTATTTTATCATTACAAAGGTAAAGTAGTTCCATAACTACCCTCTAGGTTGAAATTTGAAACAGTTACATCAATTAGTTACATGATAACTCAAAATATTTAAATACAATTAACCCAAAAATAACAAATCGGATTTGGGGAAATTTGGCGAATTTCTGAAAATTTGGGTCTCAAATATGCCTTCATATCTCTCGATTCGAGACACCTGTGAAAAAACTGAGAGAGGTTTTTTTTAATAAGTCTGTTATGAACAAAAACCTCTCTTGGGTTGTAAAAATTCCCCTTCAATTCATCAAAATACATGTTGTAACTTTGTGACTAAAGCGGGAAATTATTAAATAATTCAAACCTGAAAATACTCAAACGATAATAGATGTTGCAAAAATGAGAGAGTTTTTTGTGAATGAGTCTATTGTATAAAAAAACCTCTTTTGTTTTTTCATAATTCGTTTCCATCACCTCGTAATCTACTCCCAATGATAATGACAAAAACTAGAAAAACAGAGCTGCTACAAGAATCTCCCCATAAAAATATTTGACAAAGGACTCAAAAATGAGGGTTAGATTATAAATCAAACTTGGAATAAACTTTTATTATAAATTTTTGAAAGCTTAAAGATATACATATTAACTAATAAGCCCAAAAGACAAACCTTAAAACTAAATTAATGAAATAATTCAACCATTAAAAGCATTAAATCCAACAAAAATTACTGATTGTCAAAAGTTCTTAAAATCAACATAAAATGTAAAATCATTTTAAACCAACGGTTGAAAATTAGGACAAAAAGAACAGATAAACTAAGAACAAGATCTAGTTATAACAATCTCAAAAGAGCAATTTGGTTTCCTGGAAGACAAACAGATACATGAAGCCATTGGGGTAGCCCAAGAAGGGCTCCATAGCGAAAAAGTCAAAAAGACTAAGGGAACAATCTTAAAAATTGATATGTCAAAGGCTTTTGATAAAGTTAGTTGGATTTATCTCAGACTTCTCCTAACTCACCTGGGGTTCAATTATGCCTTCATAAAATGGGTTTTTTCTTGTATCACAACAGCTTAATTTGTTGTCCTCATCATTGGTGCAACCTCCCCTTTCTTTCATTCAGAAAGAGACCTTCAACAAGGATGTCCACTATCCCCCCTTCTCTTTTTGTTGGTTGCAGAAGGGCTAAGCAGAGCTTTGTTGGATGCAAAAAGAAGAGGTTTATTTGAGGGACTCAAGGTGGCTGCTAACCTAAACATCACTCATCTTCTTTTCGTTGATGACATTCTCATATTCTGCAATGGATCCCTGAGAGAGGCAGAAAATATTTCAGAAATATTGCTTCTCTTCTATAAGGCAACTGGAATGCAAATCAACTCTAGGAAATCCACACTCACCACTTTCAACCTAGAAGAAGATATCACAAGAGTTCTGTTGGAACTCCTCCCTTTTATGCACTACACTCTGGATGAAGGTCGCAAATACTTAGGTTTTAGGCTTAAGCCGAATTGTTACAGAAAGGAAGATTGGAACTGGCTTTTGGAAAAGCTTGAACATAGAGTAAATATATGGTGCAATAGATGGCTATCGAGAGCAGGCAGGCTTATTCTGGTCAAATCGGTCCTAGAGGCTATTCCAGTCTACTAGATGGCACTTGCCTGGATTCCAAAATCAATACCGAAAAAAGCCAAAAGAATCTGCTCAAATTTCCTATGGACTAGAAATAAGGAGCACATAATCCTCCCATGGGTGAAATGGAACCAAATTTCCAAGCCTAAAGAAATGGGAGGTTGGGGAATAAAAAAATCCATTATGTTTGCAAAAGCACTAGCAGCAAAGGCGGGATGGAACCTCATCTCAACACACAACCTTTGGACAGAAGTGACCACTCATAAATACATTGACCCTTTACTGTTGGTAGACTGGATCAAAGACTCTACCTTTCCAAATGCCCGAACTGGATCAATTATTTAGAAGGCTATATGCAATGCGTTCCCTCTCATACACAGCAAGCTGGCATTAAAAATTGGGAATGGAGCAAGAGTTAGAATAGGGGCATATCCTTGGCCAGGAAGTCAACAAAACCACCTTCTTCCAGGACAACTTGTCCTTCATCTACAACAAAAAGGCCTCTTTCATCTCAACCAAGTGGCGGATCTAGACTTAACAAACCTCTGGAATCAAGGTTGGCTGGGAATTCAAGCACTAGAAATTCCAGACATTTGGGTTGAGGACTAGAACAGATATATTACAACTCTCCTTTCCTCCCAAATTTGACTCACAAATTCACTTGATGAATTGGTTTGGGAGCACGCAAAGCATGGACAGTACACCCCAACAACAGGCTACCAATAGATCTTCTTAAATCAATTTCAAGAGGAACCAAAGTGGTGGCAACCGGGAATATGGAAGATAAAATTCCCTCTGAAGGCAAGAATCTTCATGTGTTGCACGCTAACAAATAGAATCCCAACCTGGGACATGATTCAAAAAATATATTTTGCAGGGCCATGCTGGTGCTCTCTATGCAAGGATGGTGAAGAAAACATAAACCACATCTTTCTTACATGCACTTTCACCACTCAAATTTGGCAGCACTCACAAACCTTGTCAAATCTTAGATTCAACTAGGAAGGTCCCTCGGTAGAAGAAGCCTGGAGAACTTGGTATTCAAACCCCCAAAATGCTCAGATAAAAGCCCTTCCACTTCTCCATATATGGGGAATTTGGTTAGCACACAACAATGTCATTTTCTTAGAAAAGGCTTCATCCCCCGAACTGGTAGCAAAATAAGGTCCTAGAAATTCTATCATTTTTTCCTCAAACCAAAGACCAGCCAACTCCAAGGATCATCTCGGAAGAACTGATAGACCATTCATATCCTTGGACCTATTTTGATGGGGCCTCACAAGACAAAAAAAGTGGGGGTGGGGAAATTCTTTTCATCAATCAAACTCATCATTTCCACATTAAGAAGGGCTTGGGAAATGGGACAAATAACTTCGCATAATTAATGGCTCTGAAACTGCTCCTTTGTTTTGCTATTGAAAGAAGCTTTAGAAGAATTCATATTTTTTAAGACTCTTTAATAGTAATAAACTGGATAAACAAGGTTCAATAATGTCAGAACATAACACTCATCACTCTATATGAAGAAGTTAACAGACTCCTAACAAATTTTGATGTCATCAAATGCCGACATGTTTACAGGGAGAGAAATGTCGACGCAGGCAAGCTATCAAAGGAAGGTCAAAGGAAGGACTAAATCTGGAGGCTGGTACATGGAAAATTTTGGAACAAACAGAAGCGGAGGTATATGAATTCTATCATAGACCTTTCACTGAGCCACAGAGTAGATTGAGAAGCACATAACACACACTCTATTTTTTTCTTATGAGATGACATTGATTACCCAGATGGCATTGTTTCTGACTTACTGCAGATCACCATGATCTCTTTTTGGTTGCTTCTCCTACAAGCAACAGAAGCTCTAGGCCTCGATAGGATCTCCTCTTTTTTGTTTTCTCCCACCAGCGACAAAGGTTCTCAGTCCTCAATCTGGACTATGGCCTGATCCAAAAGCAAAGATGGTTATTGCACACATATGACAGCTACTCTATGGACAGTTTTGATACAAATGTTATTCTTGGGACATAGACTCTAATTATTTTTTATGTATGGCTGTTAAGAAACAGCAAACTGAACATACTTGTATGTAAATATTTTCTGATCAATATAAAGAGATTTTTTTCCATTGGAGAAAAAATTAATTCTGAAACATTAAACACTCATTTCAGATATGAAGGAAAACATAATGGAAGGTATAAATAGGAAAAACATTCACATAGAAGAAAAAATATAGACTGTAATAAGAAATAATGCATGAATCTTTGATGAAAGGCCAACATTCGACTCTGCAATTTTATTAAAAATAGGTCTCAAAATACATAACTTGAAAAATAATGAGTCCCAACCCTTTTTCCATACAACTTAGAGGTTATTATACATTGATCCATGAGCTGAAAATGTAACTAACTGCTAAAAATAGGCACAACCACCTTTGCATGTGTTAATCAACACTTTTTTAATACTAACAGTTTTTTGAAAATAAAATAGTGCCTAATAACTACTCTTCAGCATTTATATCTCCACAATCTTCATGTCTTCCATTGTGCAACGTATATTTGTTTCTCCCGAACTTTTCTACTTTCTTCCATTGGTCCGTGGCAGGTAGCTCCAAAGTAGACATTTCCTTAGCCAACATGCGCAACTCAATATGATATCTGTAAGAATAATTTTGGAGATGTGCACATGCCTCTTTGAAAGCACAAAATATTTCAAATTCATCAGCTAATTTATCAATAATTGTCCTACCATACAGTGATTGGTTCGTATCAACAAAATTGGTGTGGTCCAATCTACATTCAATGAGATTTTCACGGTATCCCTTCTGAGTCAGCATGGAACCCTTTTCTTCCCAAAAGAATGGGAGTCCTTTCTTAAATAAAGGATCAAACATATCAATAAAAAGCTTCACTTGATGGGCCATAATATCAACTTGAGCCTAGACTGTATCTAAGTGGTTATATTTATTTACTACTTTTCTGGCCCAAGTCATAATTGGAATTGTATCCTTAATGTTTGCCTTCTTCAAATCATCTTCTGACAAACCATTCAAAAATTTGGTGGCATTATTGGCATAGTCAACTGGCTTCTTTTTCAATTTTTCCCTTGTGACTACCATAATGTGCCTAGATGAATGTATCACCACTTCTTTATCCAATATATAATCAAGGTAGGGCTTGAAATTGTCTGCTTCTTCTATGATGGCATCCCAGATAATATGTTTTTCCCCCTGTACTGGTAATTGACTTGTTGCTTGCTTCATTAATTTATCAATTTTGGTGTGCAATTCCTGGCATTTGGCCTCCCAAGCTTGAGATTTGGCTTCCCAAGTTTTCCTCTCTTGTTCTCTTTGCAATGTCAGGTTTTCTAAGTTTTTATTTTGATTTTTCAATCCAATTAGCTCTAAATATTTTATGCTCAGCTATGCCATAGCTTGGACTATAGTCTACCTTCAAGCTCTTTTTCCTTCTCCTATAATTTCTTCTCCATTTCATCATATTTTATTTTGAGATCTTTTTCACTCTCAACAACTAGAGTCATATCTTTTTGCCACGGTTTTTCTTTCTCAGCTAACTTTAATAATTTGGATTTGCAATCAATTAGCTTGTTATTCAAACTTTCTTTTTTCTTCTCAATTTCAGCTAATTCAAGTCCCTGTATCAACTGTGTAGAAGATATTTTTAGTTTCTTTTTCGACAATTGTATAGCATTCTCCTTTTCATTTAACAACTTATGAATCCCTGCTCCTTTTCCAGCTTGGCTCTCAGCATCTAGTAGATCCATCTGTAACTTTTTAATTTGTGCTTGGTGGTATTAGCACTCACAATGTACCCAAGGTTGTGAAAGGTAAATCCCAAGGTAACAGCAAAACCACTTTTAGAGAGAAACTGGCTTTTCTCTCTAGAGAGGGATCTCTCAGATATAGATTTAACAAGGCCAGAAATATATGTCAACACTCAAAGATTATAAAGATGGTTGAAACATTACACAGAACCATTGGGCATGGAGTCACATATAGATAAAAATATCACAAAATCACATGTTCAGGAATTTATCAAAGGCAAGGTAACCATTTAATCACAGTCATTCATTGATTCATTTGATATAGAAGAAAAGAGAACAATCCATCAGTACAGAGCATCATATGACGAATTCTATATCAACTTTAGCAGAAGGATTTATAAAATATTTGAAACAATGATCAAAGCACGGCCAGCATGAGTTTAAATCATTCAACGCTATATTTCAAATATGAAGGAAACGGAATGGAGTGTAAAACTGGAAAAAACAATCACAGAGAAAGAGAGGCACAGACTGTAATATAAATGATGCATGAATATCTTATAATTCATTCACATTCAACTTCGTTCTTCAAAAAAAATATATGTTTTCCAAAATTCTCAACAACAGGACGGGTTCCAACCCCCATCTCATAAAATAGATGCAAATATATACATAAAATAATTTAATTTTCCAAGAAGATTCATAACTGAATGATCGGCTTAATTAAAATCTTGTAACTGAATTCCTAACTCTTAGGAATAAACTACAACTTTAATCCTAACAAATCATTAAGCTAAAATCAACTTGATAACATGTCTTCGTCTAGTCAGCTCCTTGGCGCGTAACACCTGTCTCCATTAATGAAGGATGTATTTTGTCTTCCCGAACCTTTCCACAGCCTTCCATTGCTCCGAGCTTGGGGTATCACATTCCATCATTTCTCGAATGGCCACTTATAGCTCCATGTACGCTTCGTATGACACCTTGGGCAATCCTTTTTTGACAAGTAGGAACTTTTGTAAAATCTCGAAATCTTCTGTCAATTTATCCACAATAGTTTTCCCTGTTAGGCCCTTTTCTAGATCATTGAATTTGGAGTGGTCCATGCAGCTCTGAACTAACAAGCTGTGATAGTGCTCCTGAGAAAACATTCGTCCCTCCTCATCCCAAAAGGAAGGCAGGCTGTCCTCAAATAGCTCCTTGAAAACCTGCTTGAAGTTATTAACCTGTAAAACCATTTCATCAGCTCTGTCTTGGACCGTTTTCATTAAATGATGCTTGTGGATAAATTTCTTAGCCCATAATACTATTGATATCCTATCCTTTATTCCCATGTCATGTAATTTCTGATATGTCAATGAATTTAAAAAATTCAATGTGTTCTGGGCCGTGGTAAGGGGCGTTTTTTCCATATGTTCATTCATTAACTTTAATCTTTGGTGAGCCAAGTTGATCAAAATGCATAGATCATCAATATAGTTCAGATGGTGCCAGAATTTGGTAATCTCTATAGACAAGGTGTCCCAGATGATGTGCTTTGCCCCTTGGAGAGGACCTTTCCCGATGCTTTTCTCTTTAAGTTCATTGAATTTCTTCTGCAGCTGATTCTTCTCTTGCAATATTTTATTTTTATTTTCATTTACTTTGGCCAATTCATACTTGATCTTTTCATTCTCTGCTTTTAATTCTTTTATTTCTTCCTCTTTTAAGCTGACCTGGGACATAGGTATTGACAAGTCATATATAGAGAAATCATTCAATGGTTTGTCAATATTCACGATAGATAAGTCTTCATCAAAAGGTGTCTAACTCATCAACTCCTCCATGATCTCCTTTTCCTCGTTCTGGTCCTTTTTCAGCAAAGCAATTTGAGATATTAGTTCATTCCTCTCGGCTTCCCATCGGTATTTTTCTTCTTGCAGCTCGAAAACTTTTCCTTTATGTTCCACCATCTCTTGCTGCACCTTATCTTTCTCTTCTTGTAGGACCAATAACTCGGAGGAATGAACATGTTCGGTGCCCGGGATCTTCAATTTTTTCTTTAAAACTTGGAGCGCATTGTCCTTTTCTTATAGCATTCTTCTGACCGCCTGGGTGTTATCTTTCTCATTACCTGAACTGACAATATATGCTTGTAGTTTCTTAATCTGAATGGCATTGGCCTTAATTTCAATTCTTTCATGCTTCAATTGAATTTCTAATTTGTCTACCAAAATTTGTAATTTGTTCACTCTCATCATAGCTTTTAAAAGGTCTGAATAAATGATGTCACTAGTTTTCTTGTGAAGCTGTATCTTGTCCGGTACACTGATTTTATCCAACTGGATTTCCATCTCAGACATCTTTTTGTCATTCCCCATGGCTAAATTGAAGGTATTTCTTTCGGCATCTCTGGCAGAGATCAAAGAAGTTTTTGGATTGTTTAAATTTCTTACTTGCGGAAGCAAACTTCTTATCTCTTCCAGAGACTGTTTTCTTTTCTCACTATAACTAGCCTTGATCTCCTCTTTTGACTTGAAAGTTGAACTTGACTCTGAACCATCTACACTTTTAGATGAAAACTGATTTATTTGTACAGCCTTCGTTGGGACTAGGGAAACTTTCTTGAAATCATTAGAAATTTCTTCACTTGAAATTCCACCACCTTGAGACAGCTTGGCTTTTTTATGTGATCCGTCTTCATCTAGTTCCATGCTCTCGACCTCAGAAAGACTTCTTTTGATTACAATACTACTTGTGTCTCCGTCAGACCTGGGAGTCTCTCTAAACTGCAACAGATTGGTTGTTTCAGCCAAACCTTCAATTGACTGGTGATCAAACGGTCTGTTCTTGTTAGCCTGTTTCCTCAAGGAGATTACATGGTGGGGATCATAATTTATCTTTGGTTCATTTTTGAATTCCATGCCTTCCAACAACTTCTCAATAAACAACAAGGCACCTTTACTTTTAAAAATGAAAGAGCCAACTTTGAGGGGGAATTTAATATTTGAAGACTTTTTAAAAGCTCCAAAATGCTCTTCCTCGGACTGCAACCTCTGCCTCATGAATTCCAAAGAAAAAATTATTGGGGTCAGAAAAGCGGGTAGCTTATAAGGCTGCCCGGTAAATCCGTATACTCTTAAAACAGTGGAATCTTTGTGCAAGAACCAGTCTCCAACTCGGTCCTCGGGTGAGGACTGCATTATACATTTCATCTCGTCTAGTACACGGGGCAATTCTTCATCGAACAACATTTTATACATCTCAGACATGATCGAATTGGCGAATTCAAACATACTGATTTGCTTGGGAAAATCAGAGGAGAAAATAGTACTCAAAAATTGTAACTCAGTGACATTTGAACATAGCAGCATGTTCAACAGGTAAGTCTGAAATTTAAAGAACCTGACTTTCAGAAATTCACTTAGCTGAAGATGAATTGCTTCTGCTAAGTACTCATCTAGACTAAACACAGGAACCGATTGGGATTCAAAACCTAAGGAACTTATTTTCAATAAAAAACCAAGGATGACTTCACTCACGCGACAATCATCATCAAGACCAAATATTTGACAGACCAGAGATACCACTAACTGAACTTCATTTTTAAAAATATGCACAGGGTAAGGTAAGAAAAGACCCTCTAAAGATTGACCTTCTTTCAAAATATTGGACAGGAATTGGCAACGGATTTCAGTTTCACACTTCTTGAACAATTTAGCAAGGATTAACTCATTCACAGGTTCATGTTGGTCAGGGTAACTGTCAGGGAAATTGAGATTTTCGTGGATAACTTTGGCGCTGATTTTACAGAGGATTGGAGATGTAGAGTGGCTTACAATGATTCTCTGAGAAGGGGAGTAATTCACAGCACACCATTCCGTGAATTCTTGAAAATGGAGGGTTTGTTCAATGGCGAAATAGTACAAAAAGGATTTACAGACATTCAGGACATCATTTCCTTGTGAATTATAGTGCCATAACCTTTCCTTACTGACAGACACGCTTCCTATAGATATAAAGGGGTCACACACGCCTCTGTCTCTGTCCACTAGGTAATCTTCCCTATCATCTACAACATGACTAGACCCTTGCAGTTCCTTCCCCTAGTCCATAACCTTGTTGACAATAGCAATTCAGACGGACGAATTATAGGTTTTTAAGCCTTACCTATCAACTGTAGCAGCGTGTGCTCGACACTGACAATCGAAGGTTGACGAAGCTGCAGGTCTTTTTCACCCGTTCGGTGCCAATAAAATAACCACGAGACAAGTCAACTTCCCTTTTATAGGACCCCACTCTGGAACATTCCTTTGGCGGTTTACATGAAACCACTTTCGTCTCCGGATTGAACCACAATTTGCGACGTGGACAGCGGTTTATATTCCGCAACCGCTCCTCACTTTTATCTGCCGCACATTTTCCCTCTCTGGATCCATTCGTGACCGTTGATCTATTCCACCTTTAGTTTTCAACCATCAGATCAAACACCATGTACCTCATTCCGCCGGGTGTCCATATCATATCCATCATGCAAGTTACCGCTACGGAATCATCCACAACTGTTGATGTGATCTACCTTTATTTTTCCGCCGTTAGATTAGGTGGTACGTATCTAATTCCACGGAGTGTCATGGTTTTATCTATCGTGCATGTTTGCAAGGCGGAGCTTATACAAACCGTGGATCTCATCCGGATGGATCAACGACCGTTGATCTATACATCATATTAGCCGCCAGCATACGCTTATTCTCCGCGCATCTTTGAAGAGCGGACACAATATAGGCCATTGATCTTCTCCTTTCCGCTTCGCACCGTAGGATCTTTTGGTAATTCCTCGCTTTTTGCATTTTGTGCTACCCTCATACCATAAAAATTAACCAAAGTATTATGAATGACCATTATTTTCTCCTCGCCATGGTCTTTTTGCTCTCTGCTAAAAAATGGTGTTAACAGGTGGGATTTGTTCTCCACCTTTTCTTGTCTCAATTGATTTTGAATTTTTCTTTTAGTGGTCTGCAACTTTGATAATTTCAAACTAGCTTTCAATAGATTAGTAAACAAAATATCCCATGTATGCTTGTGCAAATGTATCATGTCCGAGATAGGGATAATTTCCAAGACCATCTTCATTTTAGAAACTCTATTCTTGGTTGCCAAAGCCAAGTTTAGAGTATTCTGAGAATAGTCTCTGACATAAACAAGAGATACCTCTTGGTTGGAAAGCTTCCTTACATCTTAATATAATCTCAAACTTTCCTCTGAATTTGTGTCCTTGGTTTCTTTATATTTATCCAACAATTCCATCTTGTTTTGAATTGCGATGTGGAGTCAGCTGGTGTGTCATCAAATGCATACTCCTTAACTTCAAAAACAAGTCCTGCACTTTCATCTTCTTCTCTCCTTTGTCTTCTTTTGTAGTCTGGACAAGTTGTCCTTCTATTTCAATTCTTGGATTCTTAGGAGTTCTAACAATGTCCTCCTCTTTAGTGCCCATAACATCTAAAAAATATCGCTTATTGGTTCTTTTTGAATGACTGGACAAAGGTGTGATGTTCTCAGCTGTTGAAATCAACTTGGAAATGTCAAGCAACAATGAAGTAATCTCTCTTACATAATAAGTTGAATCCTCCTGCATATCAGTATCCTTTAGAGCCTCTTTTGGATAATCATCCCAATTGGCAACATCTGCTGATCCAACAATTTCTTCATGCTCAAAAGGTTTTCTCTTCGAATCTTTTCTTCTGTTTGAAATAACATGATGAGGATCATAGTTAACAGCAGGTTCTGTAAAAAATACCATCTCTTTTAGTAAGCTCTCAATCATTGGTAAGGCAACTTTATTTTTTACAATAAACGAGCCTATAGCCCATGGATACTTGATTTCAATAGACTTCTTAAAATTTAAGAAGTGTTCAATCTCCATTATTAAATTTTCTCTGATGAATTCCAAGGAGAATACTCTAGGAGTTAAGAAATCTAGCAACATATAAGGTGGATGAACAAAACCAAACAATCTGATCATTGTTCCAAGCTCAAATAAGAACCAATCACCTATCCTCTTCTCTGTAGAAAGCTGCAATATAGTTCTCATCTCTAGCAGTACTTTGGGCAGCTTCTTTTGAAAAATAGCGTTATACACTTCTGACGTGAGGAAGTTCATAAACTTAGTGTAATATTTGGTCATTTCCTTAGTAAGTACCATCTCTAGCAGTTGCATATTTTCCTCATTGAAAGAGAGAAACATCTTCAGCAAATAAGACTGAAATCTGAAGGTCTTGGTCTTGTGGATGTCCATTAACTGAGAATGAATATTCTCAGCTAAGAACTCATCAAATTTAAGGCATGAAACTTGTATTAACTAACCAAACTCTTCTAACTCAATTGGACAAGTACTCAAGACAAACAGTAAACTCATGAGGGGCTCAGTAATGTACTTGTCTGTGTCTAAACCTAAAAATCTACACAACAAGGTTACAACGCACTGGATTTCTTCATTGAAAAGGGCGGCATCAACTAGAAATGGTTGGTTTAATAGTTCGACATCTGGTTTGAAACATTTCTTAAAGAATACATGCTTCTTCTCTACTACAGACTCTCTAAAGCATTGAACTATAGACTCCTCATTGAAATCCTTAGATTTTAGGGTGAATTCATCACTGACTAACAAGGCTTTTATAATAACCAGAGAATTAACAAGACAAAGGATTTTGGAGCTGGTAATATCCATTATCACTCTCTTATCTTAGAAAGAGAGTAATTGTCGTTACACCACTCAACAAATTCTAGACAGTTCAGGGTTTGTTCGGTAGTAAAAAATTGGAAGTAGGATTGCTAAACATTGTGAATATCGGTTCCTTGGTCTTTAAGCAGTTTTAGGTTCTACTTAACAATATCAATTGGTCCATTTAACAGAATAGTATAAAAAACCTCGGCATCCCTATCTTCAAATAACTCTTCAACCTTCTGGTACTCTAGGTTCTGGACCTCTACATTTTCAACTTGAGCCATTTTATACAGTTTCAGAGGGGACAAAGGCCTACCTGGTGTACTAACAAGTGGCCAAAGAACAGTGTATGATTTGGATACTCCCACGTTGTTTTTATCTTTCGTTGTTCGATGCAGGAGAATAAAAGAATACCCCAATTTCACATGCAAAGTGTTTTTATAATTTTTTATATTCTTATCCATCTTGCATCTTCTGCAATAAAAACAATTCTAAGCCTTCCATCCCGCTTGATTGAGTCTGCATCATCGATCCCTTTTCCTATTTAACTCACTATTTTCCTCCAATTCAACATTACCCCCCTTTATGCTTCCTGTAACTCACCATCTAATATTAAACAGTAACCATGGATATGGATACAGCATTTTCTTAGTTGTTGATCTTCTTTTATTTTAACCAATTTTGAAAATGTGTTTCCATACTCGAAGTGATCATGTCTCCCTTGTGAAATGATTTTGAACTCTAGATCTTTCCTAGATGAAATCTGCACCATCCATTTTACCCACCCTTTATCTCCATTTCGCAAGTCTACTGATTTTCTTCTTCCTCGCACCTTTATCTTACGAAATCACTGTTAGCCGTAGATATGCTCCCACTTAGATCCTAACCTTTTATTTTGTCTACCCTATAACCACATTTCACAGCCTCCATCATTCTATTCTTCTCCACATATTGAAACTACGTAATAGTCTTCAGTCGTAGATCTTGATCTACGATAAATATTGACCCTCCAACGATGCAGCTCCTACCCGCCACCATCTTGATTAACTTCTTGCTTGTTCCCATTGCAAAATCAATTTGGACCGTAGATCAAAACTTCTCCAAGATCCTCGTCGTTCAAAAATGCGGGACCTACAAGATTCCATAGCCCAGAAATATTTACTCGTCCATGCATGTTGTGGTTGTGAAATGCATATCAATCATAGATCTGGTCCGCTCAAGATCATGGTCGTCGAAATATGCGGGTCCTACAGGATTTTGTGGATTGAAAAAATTAATTAACCCGTGCTTGTTGCCACTGCGAAATCTATATCAACTGTAAATCTCCATCCTCGTTAGATCTCAACCATTGAAATACGCAACTCATACAGGAATTCGCAAAGGCAAAGATTTGATATGTTCGTGCATGTGGGGATCGTGAAATCCACTCCCACTGTTGATCTCAAACACCATCAGATATCAACCACTAAAAAATGATGAGTATAACATATTTCACAATCAAGCTCCATTTATTTCTCCTTGTTATTCTGGTTAGCAAATCTTTGTCCTCCGTCGATTTGTTTCCACCTGTTCATCTGACAGTTGATCTTGCATGAAATTTAACCTTCTTCCGCTAACAACAAATTTCTTTTAAAACCTACATGTTTCCTGGTGAAATCTTCTGCAATCTTTGATTTCCTCCGCTATGCATCTAAGCCCTCCATTACCGTCATTACATAACCTTGAGCAAATTTTTATTGTTTCAGACATATTTTTGGAATTAGAATTTGGGATTTTTAGTAATTTTGAGCTTCAAATCAATAAACAAACCCCTTATAACATGCAGGAACACCATCAACACCCTTCAAAGTCATATAACATGGAAAATTATCAGGCCTTCTTATTTCCTTCACTGATCTAACCCCCTCCAACTACTTAGCTCAAAGTAGTGCTAAAACACTGGCAAGTGATTCCTTAAGTCTCTGAAAATTGTCTTCACACTTAGAATTCCAATTGAAATTCACACCTTTCTTTTGCAAGAATGTGATGGGATGAGCTATGTTTTAGAATCCTTTGATGAATCTCCTGAAGTAACCTGGTAGTCCCACAAAATATCTTACTTCCCATACATACTTCGATGTTTTCCATTATAGTATAGCTCTTATATTTTTGGGATCCACTGAGATACCTTCTTCTGAAATGATATTCCCCGAGTAGTGGATTCTACTATTGTAGAGTGAACACTTACTTCGCTTGGCATAAAACTGGTGTTGTCTGAGTATTTGCATCACCAACCTTAGGTGTTCCTCTTGTTCTTCTTCTGACTTGGAATAAATGATGATGTCATCCAATAATATAATCACAACTTATCCAAATACTTCCTAAAAAATCCATTCGTCATGCACATGAATATTGTTGGCGTGTTTGTCAATCCAAAGGGCACTACTGTAAACGCATAGTGTCCATACCTTGTCCTAAATGTTTTCTTGCTGGTATATTCATTTGATTCTTACTTGGTGATACATGGATCTCAAATCTATCTTTGAAAATATTTTGGCTCCTCTCAGCTAATCAAACAAGTCATCGATCCTTGGCTAGGGATACTTGATTCTGATTGTTGCTTTATTAAGCTCCCTATAATATCTACAAAGTCTGAGAGTTCCATCCTTCTTTTTCACAAACAATACAAGAGCTCCCCATGGTGACACACTGGGCCTTATGTAACCTTTCTTTAGAAGCTATTCTAATTGCATATGCAATTATTTCAATTATGGTGTACTTATCATATGAACCCAAGGGTATGATATCCATATTTGCAAAAGTTTTCAAACCATTCATGTCCAAAGGACACTTATTTACGAATTCTATGACTTTACTCTTAGTACCTATAGGAACTGCACTAAAATTGTTACTTCAAGCTTACTATTCTTCAAATAGCATCTCTCAACTATGTTAGTTGTAATATAACTACTACTATTTCCACAATCAATCAAAATAGCTATTAGGTACATTAATAATCTTACCTGCCACCTCAATCATATTAAACTGATGATCAGCTTGCCTTTCGTCTAGAGCTGCATAGATTCTTGGAACATTGCTCCCAACATCACCAATATTTGAGGCTTAAATTTTATGAAGTGTGTCTACCTTAAGAGGGAACTTCTTAGCAAAATGATTCCCTTTACATATCATGCATTCAATAGGTTGTATTTATCCTTGGTCCTCTTCACCTCTGGGTCTACTTTGATTAGGATGTCCTTTTTTATTACTATTTCTGAAATTTGGAGGTTGGAAACATTTCTTCGTTTGATCCTGGTTATATTTCTTCATCTCCTTCCAAATCTTTTGATATGGAGCATTGTTCTTGTTCTGATCATATAGGTGCTTTTCCTTCCAAATGAAATATTTGAGAGCCTTTGGTTTATCATACTGGATCTTTTCTTTGTAGGAATGTGGTAGACCACTCAATAACCTTTGAATATTCACCTTTTCATCCTTCATGCAATATGCATACTTCAGAAGTTCAAGGAATCTCTTATTATAGGCTTCCATAGCCATACTTCCCAGCTTCAGTTCAAAGAACTTTTCCATCTTCTTGTCATAACAGTGCTTCGAGAGGTACTCTTTTTGGAATTACTTCTTGAAATATATCCATGAGATTCTATTGTCATCAATATTATTTAGCTTTACTATACGATCCCATGAAATGGATTCTTTTCCCTCTAAGTAGTAGATGGATACCCTTGCTTCCATGTTTGATGAATATTGATGCAACTGGAAAAACTTATTGAGTCCCAACAACCAAGCTTCAACCTCTTCCCCTTTTTTAGATTCTCCATTGAAGGTTGGAGGCTTCAACTTCCTCAGTTCTCCCATCAATTCATCTTGAGTAAACCTCATTTTCTTATATCTAATTGGGGATCTATCGAGGTTGCTTCCAAAGCTGCTTGAGGAGTACTTCTTCTTCTTCTTTGGAGAGGGTTTACGATGATGTTTCCTTACATATGGTCCATATCCTTTAGAATATATTATTGGTTCATGGTATATGTTTCCTGAATGGTCTCGTGAGGTTGATATTTGTGTTTTTGCATTTGTTTCAGACTGTTCATTATTTGTCTTTGAATATGCATGATTCTTTCATTATCTTTTCTATAGGTTCTCATTTATGTCTTCAAACTTATGACTGGGTTTTCCAAATCCAAGGGTTCAAGTATTATTTAATATATATGTGTCCTTAATTGTTTTCTAGGACTTAACTCAAAAAATTCTTCTCCATGTTGTATGTCTCTAACCCTCTTCCAAATCCATCTTCGATCTCTGATTATGATCTCTGTAGTTTTAGTCTTATTTTCTTTGATTAGAGTTTACAATTTTTGTTCAATGTTCACAATGTATGCTATGATGTGTTCATTCCAACCATTGTTATCACATCACAAATCTCTTTCACAACATATGCATCATGATTTCAAACTCGAACACGCAAATTTTCTAATCTGCAGAAAGCCCAACAATCACGGTGTTGAAACCTGGCTCTGATACCATTCTGTAATGTACCCAACCCCAAATCACACCACATAGGCCATATACACCACCTAAAAATTAAGGGGAGAGGATGAATATAGATAGTGCATATAAGCATAATAGGGTGACTAAAGCTCGAACAAAATATCAACAATCAATTAAATAAAACAAATAGCCCTTTTAAAAGAATTACAACACTTCCAATGCAATATATCTTTTACCAATTAGAATGTGATACAAGGATAAATGAAACGATGCATGCAACCATATCTGAACAAGCATTCCACATAAATATAACTTTAACATATCATATCAATACAACCATATAACATAAAACATAACTCATTAGGAAACCCTAATTTTGACTCTCCTTCTCCTTCATGTGTTACTCCAAGAGAGATAAGATAAGATATGAGGTGATACAAATGAGAGGAGTGACTCTGTCTTCATACGAGACTCTCCTAATTTACATCGGGCCACATTCCACAATAACATAACAATACATTTACATTTTGGGCCAAGAAAACAAGACATATACATAACATGAACCCCATATAAACATAAGATGACCCACCATGTACCCACATGGTTTACATCAAGACCCCACATATAGCCATCATAGTATACATCATATAACCAACATGTACCCACATAGTATATATCATATGCTCAGCATATACCCGCACATGATAAATCATATGTCCATCATGTACTCACAAAGTGTACATCACATGTACACCATATACCCACACATGATATATCATATGCCCACATGGCATATATCATCAGGGTCTTCTTTCCTCATTCAATGGTCATGCACTGGCTTCTCGAACATCTTCAATTCTTCTACAAGAGAGGTTGTCTTTGATCCTACAACATCATAATGGCCTCCAAAGCATGTCTACTCAGAACATAAGCAAGATCTCTGTAGCCACACACGCTAGTCCACATTTGAGCCACACAGGCTTCACAAATGGATGCACACATAGGACTTTGCAAATCCCTTTGGCCATACTCAGGATGGTCATGGGCCATTCTCCCCTTAGTCATAATAAGGAGAATTTTTTCCCGAATTTGAACCATCATCAACACTCCCTCTCAGCAAGGGAGGCATTCTCTATCACTCCAGGCTTTTCCCTGAAGTATACAAATATCAACACTCCCTCTTAGCAAGGAAGGTATTCTTATTGCACGATCTTTAATACTGCTTCTTGCACGTCTGTACTCTTAACCATTTACTTGTTAACTTTTCATGAATATATAAATCACTAGAATTTTTGTATAAGCAAGACTATGTTTAGCTCATACAAAATATAGACTATGTTTAGCTCATACAAAATATAGACACACACATCCAGCTCGACTGGACAACTAGATCACACAGAATATGGGTTTATGATCCAGCTAAACCGAACATGGTCACGCTCTCCAGTCATCCTGAGAATGATCACACTCTCCAGTACTCATGAGTTTGATCACGCTCTCCAGTCCTCCTGAGTCTGATCATGCTCTTCGGTCCTCCTAAGTCTTATCATGCTCTCTAGTCCTACTGAGCCTAGATACACACACATACTAGCTCCAACTGGATGCCATCTAAACTGGACAACCGATTCACATAGAATTTAGGTTTATGATCCAACCAACTTGAGTATGGTCACTCTCTCTAGTTAAACCTTGTCCCATTAGTAAATGACCACCCATTCTTTCCACACTCAATATGCTACAACTGCTGGAATCGCACATGTAACTCATCACTCCCTCTCGCAAGGAAAGTCCATATGGAACACCCCAAGTTTGGCCCTAAAGTATTCAAACTTTATCCTTAACATAGGATTGGTTGACACATCGGTTATCTGCTCATATTTCGCAACATACTGGAACTTCAAAACTCCTCTCTGCACCATATCTTGAATATAATGGTACCTGATCTCGATATGCTTAGACTTGTCATGAAACTGGGGTTCTTTGACAACTTTATGCAACTCTGGTTGTCACAAAAGATACAAGTCACCTCTAACTCGAGATCAAATAATCTCGCAAGCAACTTTTGAAGCCACATAGCTTCGCTACTAGATGAAAATATACTCCACCTTGGCTGTAGTGAGTGCCACACTAGTTTGCTTCCTACTGAGCCATGAGGTCATAGTTGATCCCAAACCGAAGCAACATCCTAATGTACTCTTTCGATCTGCAACACTACCGACCCAATTTGAATTAGCATAGCCTTGTAGACTTATCTCACGATCTGAAACATATATGATTCCATAGTCCATTGTATCTTTCAAGTACCTCAACATGTTCTTTGCCCCAATCAAGTGAACATGTCTCAACTCACTGCAATGCATTAATCTAACCTCATGTTCATCAAATACATCAACAAACCAATCATTTTTATATACATGGTGGCATCCATTGTCTTTGAAGAAGTATTACTCAATAACTTCAAGTTCATCACCATTGATATAGGCATGGGTTTACAATCCATCATCCTAAATCTCTTCAAGATCTCTACAACATATTTTCCTTGGTTAAGGAAAATATCGTTTGGTTTCTACCACACCTCTAAACTCAAGTTTAATGCATCATACCCAGGTCTTTCATCTTGAACTCTATAGCAAGCTCCCTATGTATCTGATCATCCAACTCCCTCTAGAAATAAGCATCTAGCTCTATGTATGAGCATCCAAATCTGCATCTGGTTATCTAGCTCTCTCTCAAGCACTGGATATTAACTAGATCTCCAAACTTGTCGACTTGATTGCTTGTCCTCCAAAACAAGTCTCATCATCTTCTTCTTGTAGGCCATAATACATGGTCTTTCCTATAAGTCAAATTTAGTCCAATATTCAGCAACATTGCATAATCATGAAATTCAACCAAAACATATTTTAATGCAATATCAACAATGACACATTGCACACAATATTGTAACTAATCATGAAGGTTTAATCTCAAGAATGACACAGTGCACACAAACCTTAATCTCAAGAATGATCATGCTAACATAATCATATGAAGATAAACTTGCCTAGAACCCAATCATATGATATATTAAGCATACTTCAAAACATAAGAACAGATACCTATATTGTTTCAAGGCATACATGTTGTGCTTGCTAATTGTACCTTTTACTAGGAGTATCATATGTTTTCCTTTATCAACATAAGTTATATTTTCCTTTTTTCTTCTTCAAAGGTTTTGGAACCTTTGTCTCTTTTTGGTAACCTTCATTTCTCAAATATTTCCTTAGATTAGAAGTAATCAATTTAGATATAGTATATATACCTTGAATGAAGGACTGCTTGTAGGTTCCTTTGTAGTGTTGATGTAATTGTAACTTCGGAATGTATTCACTTGTATTTCTCATGTATTGTACCCCGATGTTTATTCCGGGAAGTCTTTGTAATGTAATTGAGTCATGTCATGCCCTAATGCTCCGATCGGGAGTTTCTATAATATAAACAAGTCATGTCAAGTCAACCTGGGTAACCCTCCTATTGTTCAAGGGTTAAAGTCCCTGCAGTTCCGAGGCCCTAGGGTTGTTAGAGTCACCTAGTGAAGTCAGCCCTAGTGAGTTATTGTCAAGTTGGGAATTAGCATAAATAGAGAGTGAGCCTCTCTATTTATCACACACTCACTCACACTCAATTGTAGCGCATAGTTGAGGGAGAAGAAGTTGTTGGGGCTAGAAAGAAAGAGGCTACTGTTGTCGGGAGATCATCTTACTATTTTGGGGTTTTACTTTTGGTGTTGATTCTATCTCTGAGGAAGTTGCGGGGTTTTCTCCATTTATGGTTTCCCCAAGGAAAAACACTATGTTCATTGTCTCTTGTGTTTGATTGTTGTGCTTGTTATTCTCTTAGTTAAATATCTTAATATAATTCTTGCTTAAATGTTAAAAATCTAACATGGTATCAGAGCTAACCTGAGAAGAAGACACTGTGCAGCTGTGGGAACTAGGGCTTCCTACTTTTTGGATCTCTCTCCATAGATTTTCAGTAAAAGAAGGTTGGGCTGACTCTCCTCCCTATGGCGCATCTTTCTGTCCAAATAGAATATGATTGTGAGCTTTTTCAGTTTTGGACCCGACATTGCTGCTAAAAAATAGGGCTTTCCACAGAAGTTGAATTTTTGAGTGAGCCCAGGCCTGGATTGATCTCCTCCCCAAAATCAAAGTCTAGAGATCAAGATCAAAGCATTTGGTTGGACAGAACTCCAGGAAAGTCAAACCCTAATCTGATCCTGAACCAGCACTACAGAAATTCAGCTACAAATCCAGATCTGACATCTTGACTTAGTAAGATCTAAATCTTTTGTATTTCCATTTGAGGTTCTCAGTTAAGATGTTTCATCATACCAAGCTTGATGAAAATCTTGAGGGAGTTGATAACTTTTGAGCCTGGAAGTATAGGATCTCCCTAGTCCTGGAAGAAAATGAGTTGGAATCCTACATCAATGAGGAGGTTCCAATTCTAGACGAAGATGAGGATGAGGCCTTACATAAGAAGAAGTTGGTTATGGCAAAGAGGATTTTTGCAAATTCAATCAAGGATCACCTCATACCACAGGTGTCCTCCCTCAAGACACCTAAAGCTATGTTTGATGCCCTAACCAAATTGTTTGAAGGGAAGAACATAAACTGGAAGATGACTCTAAGGAACCAGTTGAAGAATGTAAAGACCCAAAATGAGGAGACCATCTAGTTATACTTCACAAGGGTCTCCCAGATCAAAGAACAAATTGAAGTAGTAGATGAAGAAGTGGAGAATGCAGAAATTGTGATGACAACCTTGAATGGTCTCCCTAGGTCATGGGATTATTTTATCCAAGGAATCTGTGCTAGGAAGAAGCTAATCAAGTTCAGTAGACTGTGGGAAGAATGTTCACAAGAAGAAGCTCGAATAGCAGCTTGAGAAGAAAATATGGGAAGTGAAGATCAAGCTCTCATAGTACACTTCAAGAAAGGCAGAAGGGAAAAATCATCATCACCAAGGTAAGTATTCTCATAAGAAAAATAATTTTGTAAGAAGGGATCCATCCAAACTCAGATGTTATACATGTGATGAAAGAGGACACTTTGCTATAAGTTGTCCCATGAATAAGAGTGGATCCAAGAAGAAGAAGAACTCCAAAAGAAGACATCATGCTCACACTGCTAAGGATGATGATCCTCCCAGGAAGAAAGTAAAACAAGAAAGTGAAGACTCTTCAAGTGATGAAGAATATGTTCTGATCTCTGCTCTCACGGGAACTGTCACTCATGGAAGCAAAGATTGGCTTATTGAAAGTGGGGCTTCCAAACACATGACAGGGTTCAAGGAATCTTTTGAGAAACTATCCAAACATAATTCACCCCATAAGGTGAAACTTGGGGATGACTACCAATATCCGATAAAAGGTAGTGGTGAATCCTCCTACAAGCTAGACTCTGGAAAGTCTATGAAAATGAAGGATGTCTTGTTTGTACCAGGACTAAACAAGAATATTCTCTCCATATCGGCACTAGATGCAAAAGGCATGAGGGCTGCATTTGTAGATGGCCAAGTCCTCATGTGGCCAAGAGGAAAGACTATTGACGATGCAATAGTAATTGGAGAACAAGAAGGAGGATTATACAAATTGAAGGGCCATCCAGAACAAGCTTTGGTCCATGAAACAGTAGAGCCAAATGAACTTTGGCATAGAAGGCTTGCACATGTGCACTACAGAGCACTACCACTTGCAAGCAAAGTTGTTGAAGGTCTTCCAGAAATTCAAGCAAAACATGAAGGAGTCTGCAAAGGATGTGCGAAAGGAAAGAACACAAAGAAGACATTTCCAAGTAGTGAAAGCAAAGCAAAAGGAATCTTGGAAATCATTCACTCTGATGTATGCATTCCAATGTCATCCAGTTCTTTAAGCGGGTATGTATACTATGTTTCTTTTATTGATGATTTTTCTAGGAAGACATGGATATACTTTATGAAGAACAAAGAAGAAGTTTTCAGCAAGTTCAAGGAATTCAAAGCCTTAATCGAGAACCACACTGAAAAGAAGATCAAGACCTTTCGATCAGATAATGGTGGAGAATTCACATCAAATGAATTCAAAGAGTTATGCAAAGATTCAGCAATTAAGAGGGAGTTATCCACTCCATATAATCCACAACAGAATGGGGTTGCAAAAAGGAAGAATAGAACTATCATGGAAGCTGCAAGAGAAATGCTTCATGATCAAGATCTTCCCATGCATCTATGGGTAGAAGCTGCCAGAACAATGGTGTATGTATAGAACCGTATTCCACACAGAGTATTCGAGAACAAACCACCTGAAGAAGTCTTTTCCGGCAAGAAGCCAGAAGTCAGCCATCTTAGAATATTCGGCTGTCCAGTGTACATACACATTCTAAAAGAAAAGAGGACAAAGTTAGATCCTTCAGGAAAGAAGGGAATATTTGTGGGATACTCTAAAAGCTCAAAGGCTTACAGAATACATTTCCCAGGATTCAAGAAGATCGACATCAGCAAGGATGTAACATTTGACGAAGACTCAGCTTACAACAAATCCAAAAAGAGACATGTTGAAGATCCTGAAGAATCAGAAGCACCCAAAATTCATGACACAACCATGAGCGAAGAAACTCAAGAAGAAGATCAATAATTTGAAGAACCTCAAGAACCTGTAGATCCACCTCAGGAGAAGAATCCTCACAAGAGGAAACCTACTTGGGTACGACAAGCTATCAAAGGTGCGGAAAGATATGGGGCTCCAGAAGAGAATCACAGAGAAAGAAAGAGGACCAAGTCCTGCTCCGGGTATGTAGCTTTATTGTGTGACTTTATCAATAAAGAACCTTCCAACTATGAAGAAGCGACATAACAGAAAGAATGGAAGGATGCTATGATCGAAGAGTATCAATTGATCATGAAGAATGATGTTTGGGATGTTGTCCTAAGACCAGAAGGGAAGTCGGTTGTAACTTCCAAATGGATCTACAAGATAAAGCATGCTGCAGATGGCAGCATAGAGAAATATAAAGCAAGATTCGTGGCTCGTGGCTCGTGGCTTCTCATAGAAAGAAGGAATAGATTATGAAGAAACCTTTGCACCTGTAGCCAGATACACTTCCATCAGATCAGTACTTGCTCTGGATGCAGTGATGAGATGGAAGATACACCAAATGGATGTCAAGACTGTTTTCTTGAATGGTGTAGTGGAAGAGGAAGTGTATGTAGAGCAGCCACTCAGTTTTGAGACACATGACAGGGATTCTCATGTGTGTAGATTGAAGAAAGCCCTGTACGGTTTGAAACAGGCACCCAAGACATGGTACAGCAGAATTGATGGCTTTCTATCCAGTTTGGGCTTTACCAAAACTAAAGCAGATTCCAACCTTTCCTACAAGGTTGAAGATGGCAACCCAGTGATGCTCCTACTACATGTAGATGATCTATTTGTAACAGGTATGGATGGGTTGATTGCTGATATGAAGAGGAATCTTGTTGTCGAGTTCGAAATGAAGGACTTGGGTATGATGCACTATTTTCTAGGCATGGAGGTGTGGCAGAATGCAAATGGAATCTCCCTCGGACAAGGGAAGTATGCAGTAGAGATCCTGAAGAGGTTTGGGATGATGGACAACAAGCCCATGACCACACCTATGGAATCAAACCTGAAGCTATTGAGTGATGCTTCATCAGAAGCGATTGATGCTATGATGTATCATCAGATGATTGGGTCCTTGATGTACCTGACGAACATGAGACCAAATATTTGCTTTGTTGTGAACACCTTGAGCTAGTTCCTGACCGATCTGAGGCATGTTCACTTGATTGCTGTAAATCATATTTTGAGGTACCTGAGGGGTATAGTTGATTATGGGCTCAAGTATGAGGTGAATCGAAAGATTAACCTAGAGGGTTATGTTGATTCAGATTGGTCAGGCAGTGCCATTAATAGGAAGAGCACTTCAGGGTGTTGCTTCAGTATGGTATCAGGTGTGATCTCTTGGTTTAGCAGGAAGCAATCATGTGTGGCATTGAGTACAGATGAAGCAGAGTATGTCACAGCTTGTTCATCTAGTTGTGAGGCAGTATGGCTGAGGAAGCTATTGTCTGATTTATTTGATCTCCAATTGGATGCTACTTGTATATATTGTGACAACCAGAGTTGTGTGAAGTTGTCGGAGAACCCGGTGTTCCATGACAAGTCAAAGCATATCGAGATCAAGTATCACTATATCAAGGATATGGTGCAGAGGGGAGCAGTGAAGCTTTAGTATGTTGTGACAGATGAATAGATAGCTGATGTGTTGACAAAGCCATTAGCTAGAGTGAAGTTTGAGTACTTCGGGGAGAAGCTTGGTGTTCTCTATATTGGGGTTCCCTCCAAAGGGAAGTGATGAGTTCGTGAGCCATACTGACATGGTGAGAGGATTGGTTCCTTCCATGGTCAGATATAAGGGCTGAGCCATTCTGTCGTGATGAGAGGATTGGTTCCCCACATGTCAGATATGAGTGCTAAGCCATTCTGATGTGACTATAGGATTAGTTCCTACATGATCAGATATAAGCGCTGAATGCCATTGTTGGAATGGAGGCACCTGGTCAGTTACCAGGAAAGCTCAGTCTGGGACTGAGGGCAATTCTGATGTGACTGTAGGATTGGTTCCTACATGATCAGATGTGAGTGCAGAGCCATTCTGAGGCAATTGTAGCATTGGTTCCTACAATAATCAGATGTAAGTGCAGAGCCCTTTTGGCATGGAGGATTGGTTCCTTGCATGGTCGAATGTAAGTGCTGAGCCTTTCTGACATTGGTTGTCAGATGTCAGAGCATAGCCCTTTCGGCATGGAGGATTGGTTCCTCGCATGGTCAAATGTAAGTGTTGATCCTTTCTGACATTGGTAGTCAGATGTGAGTGTCGGGCCTTTCTCACAATGTTGTGGGATGTGTTCCCACATGGTCAAATGTGAGTGTTGGGCATACCTTTCTGATATGATTATATGATTGGTTCCTACATGATCAGATATAAGTGTTGGGTGGGCCATTATTACTTAGGGTCAGATATAAGTGATAGAAAAGACCTACATGGAGGCTAGGCCTACAACCAGCATGAAAAAGGGATGGCTTTGTAGAACTTCCTGTGACAAGAAGAATCAAGAGATAGAACCTGTGATGATGATCCAGCAAAGATGTTCCAGAACCAAAGATGATCCAGATCGAGTGATGATCCAGATCCAGATGAAGATCACTTGAAGATGAAGTTGAATTGAAGATGACGAGGACTCGATGATGATCCAGATGATATAAAGAAGAAGACTTGTGCTGATAAATTGTGTCGAGAGAATACCTTCCTAGTTAAGAGGGAGTGTTGATGTAATTGTAACTTCGGAATGTATTCACTTGTATTTCTTATGTATTGTACCCCGATGTTTATTCCGGGAAGTGTTTGTAATGTAATTGAGTCATGTCATGCCCCAATGTTCCGATCAGGAGTTTCTATAATATAAACAAGTCATGTCAAGTCAATGTGGGTAACCCTCCTATTGTTCAAGGGTTAAAGTCCCCGCAGTTCCAGGGCCCTAGGGTTGTTAGACTCACCTAGTGAAGTCGGCCCTAGTGAGTTATTATCAAGTTGAGAATTAGTATAAATAGAGAGTGAACCTCTCTATTTATCACACACTCACTCACACTCAGTTGTAGCGCATAGATGAGGGAGAAGAAGTTGTTGGGGCTAGAAAGAAAGAGGCTACTGCTGTCGGGAGATCATCTTACTATTTTGGGGTTTTACTTTTGGTGTTGATTCTATCTCTGAGGAAGTTGCGGGGGTTTCTCCATTTATGGTTTCCCCGAGGAAACACATTGTGTTCATTGTCTCTTGTGTTTGATTTTTGTGCTTGTTATTCTCTGAGTTAAAGATCCTAATATAATGCTAGCTTAAATGTTAAAAATCTAACATGTAGGGCCCAAACCCTAATTTTAAACCTCCTTCTTTCCATAACGTTGTGATGGGAGATTAATTTTTATGATGAGAGGATTCAAAATTCATTTTTAGAATGCCCAATGTTGCATTAGAAGTCTCCAATGATGATCAATGTCCATACAGGCCTATAGGGATAGAAACCTTAAAAGAAGACTTCCTCCTCCTAATCTCCAATTTCTTTCGTTGATCCTGTTCAGGTGTTCGGTCTTATTTCCATTGTAAATATTAAATTTCTATTCCTTAAGGTCTAAAGTTCGACCCAAGTTATTGGAATTTGTCATTTATCAAACCCCACAGGTTAGAGCATAATTGGATTCACAAAGAGGAATTTATGCTAAGTTTACCAAGGTGACTTGTTTATAGACTGGTTCAATATGGTGAACTTGTTTGGACTTCCATGTGTCACTGTTTCCACTTAAAGTTCTAAAACTTGCACCAAATAAACTACAATTTGTTTTGTTTATGAAACATTTGACGAAATTCATTTTGGAGCTTCCTAGCTCGAGATATGACATTTGTCCCCAGGTCACATGTTTAAAAATGAGCTTTGGAAGAGGCTAGAACCCTTTTATGCATGGATCATAACTCAGAAAGTACAATGAATCTAAGGATGAAACTCGCACATAAGGTACATCAATATCTCAAATTCGGCATGTCCTAGTTTAAGCTCTTAAACCTTTACAAAAAATAAGTTATAGTGAAACTGCCTAGATGACTAGATTATGCCTTCTAGGGTTTCAAACATGTCAAACAATTCTTACACTAATGCCTTCTTAACAACTCACCTCTGATACCATGTTGAATTCTTATAATTTTTTATAGATAAATTATTTCTTACTAATGTAACCGAAATTATATGCATAAATACAACTATAAAACATTTCCATAAAGCATTTAATATGTAGGATATAGTTAATAATAACAATAAACAAGAGACAAAACATTTTATCCTAGGAAACCCTCGCGGGGAAGAAAACCCAGCAACCTTTCTTAGAATAATAATGTTCAATCCAAGTATAATCATCCCGTGAACATACTCTACCATACAAGTGCAACAACACATGAGGAAACCCTAATCACGACAAAGAGGACATAAAAAAATTATCTCCATGAAGATGACCTCCAAGGTGTAGTGTTAGGCATACATCAACATCAAGAGCTTTCCTCGCAAGTAAAACCCTAAAACTTAATTCATGAGGAAACCCTAATTTCGACCCTCCTTCTCCTTCATGCACTACTCCAAGAGAGACAAGATAAGATGTGAAGTGATACAAATTAGAGGACTAACTCTCTATTTATACAAGACTCTCCTAAATTACATGGGGCCACTTTCCACAATAAATAACAATACATTTACATTTTGGACCAAGCCAACATGACATATACATAACTTGAACCCCACATGAACATAACATGACCCACCATGTACCCACATGGTTTACATTGAGTCTCCACATAGAGCCATCATAGTATACATCACATAACCAACATGTACATAGATAGTACATATCATATGCTCAACATATACCCGCACATGATATATCATATGTCGATCATGTTCTCACAAAGTGTACATCATATGTCCACCATATACCCACATAGGATATATCATATTCCCACATGGCATATATCATCAGGGTCTTCTTTCCTCGTTCAATGGTGATGCACTGACTTCTTAAACATCTTCAATTCTTATACAAGAACAGTTGTCTCTGATCCTACAACATCATCATAGCCTCCAAGGCATGTTTACTCGGGACATAAACAAGATCTCCATAGCCACATAGGTCGGGCCACATAGTGTTGAAAAATTAACTCTGAAGGTCCTCGCTCATATTTTTGGTGTTGTGTGATGAGGAGGACTTAACCTTTGTCCTTGTACATTTATGTAATAAGTGAATGTTATATAAATAAAGTGAAGTTTCATGCTTTATAGAATGGGTCTCACTTAAAGTTTATTTAATAATTAAAGTGAATTAATTATTAAATGTGAGTGCATTAAATGATGACCCTAGATTTTGTAAATGTATCTCAACCCTATATAAGTGGTTAAGGTATGTGGTTACAATTTTTAAAGTTATAAACAGAGAGGAGAGAGAGGACAAATTGAACACACCATTAATGGAGAGAGAGGGAGAGAGACGAATATTGAGGAGAGAGAAGGAATGCCCTAGAGCAATGGCATGATTCCCGAGGCAAGGAGCAACACAAATCCCAAGGCAATATGAAGGTGACTATACAACAGCAGTATGAAGCAATCAATACAGTAGCACGTGTGGGCACAAATCTCGAGGTAGTGCAGTAGAATTTATTGGAGACTGACAGGTTGTACAACTACATTAATTACAGGCACAATTTTCAAGGCATGAAAGTAGATCGGAAAGTACAGTCATACATCAACATGTGGAGGACATACAAAAGGTTGTGCAACTGTTAATGGGCAAAAAAATCGAGGTATTTTGCTACTATTCCAGTTTGGATGGATTTTGTCAGTGAGGGTTAAAGGAATTAATTCATGTGTAGATGGAAAATTTCTGAGTATTCTTCTTAATAATAATTTTCTTCTTTCTAGGGTTTTCCCTAGAGTTGGGGTTTTGTCCAGTCTTTCAACCAAAACATCTGTGTCTCGTGTGTATAATTGATACTTCAGTATTTCAGAAGATCTTGAAGTGTGGTTTTTATTTCTAGTTTATGAGTAAATTTTTAATAAAAATCCCTAGATAATCAAGTGTTTGACATAATGTGTGAATGTAAAGTTTCATATTAATGTCATTTATTTTCTTCATGGTATCAGAGTTGAACTGAAGTAGATTTCAAGGTTGTGATTCACTGTTAGAAGTTGTGTTGTCTTTTAAGTTAAAATATTTGTTGTAAGTAAATTCCAATGATGAGTATACCGTTTGAAGATAGATTGGATGGAATATCCAACTATCTTCCATGGAAAGTAAGGATTACCATCGTATTAAAAGAATGAAAGATATGGAGTTATGCTAACACTAATATGAGCAAACCTACAGACCAGGATGGTTTGGATTAGTTCGAATCCCTCGAAGGCAGAGCACAAAGAGTGATCCTAGATGGAGTAAAGGATCATCTCATTCCACATTTAGCATAGAAGAAATCTGCTAAAGACATGTGGGATATCCTGAACCAGTTATTTGAAGCCAATAATGAGAACCACAAAATGGAACTAAAGGACAAGCTACACAATGTCAAGATGAATAAAGATGAGGGTGTGGATTCCTACTTAACACGAGTGGTGCAAGTCAAAGATGAGTTAGCAATCGTAGGAGATATTGTCCCATATTCATAACTGGTGAGGATATCCCTGAAGGGTTTTACCAAGAAGTGGGAAGTATGTGTGAAGTACATTGTTAGTGGATAAAAGCTTCCCAATTGGTCAAGAATGTGGCATGACTTCACTCGGGAGGATGTTCGAGAAGGGTCTATAGGTAGCTAGGTCAATGAAGAGGTGGAGCAGAATGTGGCACTTGCAACAAAAGTTAACAAGAAGAAGAAAGACACCAATCAAGTTAGATGTTACCCGTGTGGTCAGATGGGATATTATGCCTCAAAGTGTCCTGAGAAGAAAAAAGAGAAGACAGAGAGAGACATGGTAGCGTCTACAACAGTATAAGACTATGCAGCGAAGTTTGAACAAGAGTTTTCTCTTGTCTCAATTGATTCTAGTATAGGGAGCTCAATTTTTTAGAATGTCTGGGTTGTTGACAGTGGTGCAACCAGACACATGACTAGAATTTATGATACGTTTCAGATCATCACAGAGTTGGGGCTAGGACACTTCCTTCGGATAGATATTGATAGTCCACATATAGCGATACGAGGGGTTGGAACAATCACGTTCCAACTAAACCTTGGTGAGATCCTAGAAATACACATAATGCTTTGTGTACCTGGGATGAGAGTCAACAAACTCTCAGTATCATCCATTGAGGATGATGGTTATGGGATTATGGTGACGTATGGCCATGTTTTCCTGTGTCGGAGAGATGATCCAGTTGGTACTACCATTCTATTAGGAGATCATAAGGAAAATATCTATGTTTTGAGAGGGCATATAGTACATTTAGGAGCAAGTGGGTGGCTGTTAGAGTCAGAGGATAAGGCGAGAGTTGCATCTGATAGGCATGGTTATGATGAGGAGAGTAACTCTCTCCAGAGCACTGACAAGAGACTCATCCAGTCCAGTGATGGCGTAGATGAGCAAGTGGATGAGACTCAGGTCGAGTTTCAAGCTTCATATTTCCATTATGGAGTTGAGCACTTGTATCCGAGAGCGATTCCATAGTAGGAGGGAGTTGTTTCAGGAGTCATAGATGGAGATGGTGTTGCGGACCTTCTTCATTAAGAGGGAGTGTTGAAAAACTAACTCTGAAGCTCCTCACTCATATTTTTGGTGTGGTGTGATGAGGAGGACTTAGACTTTGTCCTTATACATTTATGTAATAAGTGAATGTTATATAAATAAAGTGACGTTTCATACTTTATAGAATGAGCCTCACTTAAAGTTTATTTAATAATTAAACTGAATTAATTATTAAATGTGAATGCAATAAATGATGGCCCTAGATTTTGTAAAATTACATCAACCCTAGATTGGATCGTTAAGATAGGTGGTTACAATTTTTAAAGTATAAAATAGAGAGAGAGGACAAATTGAACACACCATTAATGAAGAGAGGGAGAGAAGAAGATTGAGGAGAGAGAAGGAATGCCCTAGAGGAGTGGCACAATTCCCAAAGCAAAGAGAAACACAAATTCCAAGGCAGCATGAAGGTGATTGTACAACAACATTATGAAGCAATCTGTACAACAACACATGTGGGCACAAATCCTAAGGCATTACAACCAAATTTATTGCAAACTTACAGGTCGTACAACTGCATTAATTGTAGGCACGTGTGGCATGATTTTCGAGGTAGGAAAGTACAACAAAAAGTACATCCATACAACACATGTGTGGAGTCCGTACAATAGGACGTACATTTGTTAATAGGCATGAAATAGAGGTATTTTGTTGTTATTCTAGTTTGGATGAATTTTGACAGGGAGTTGAAGGAATTAATTAATGTGTAGATGGAAAATTCTTTAGTATTCTTCTTAATAAAAAAATTCTTCTTTCTAGGGTTTTCCGCGGTCTATTGACCAAAACATATGTGTGTCATGTATATGATTGATACTTTGGTATTTGAGAAGACCTTGAAGTGGTGGTTTTTATTTCAATTTTATGAGTAAAATTTTAATAAAAAACCTTATATTCAAGTGTTTGATAGAATGTGTCAATGGAAAGTTTCATATTAATGTCATTTATTTTCTTCACATAGGCCAGTCCACATCTGAGCCACAAAGGCTTCATAGATGGATGCACACATAGGACTCTACAAATCTCTTTAACCATACTCAAGCTGCTCATGAGACATTCTTCGCTTAGTCCTAATCAGGTGAAATGTATGCCCGAAGCTACAAGATCATCAACACTTTCCAATTTGCTAGAGGTGCAACAAGAGAAGAAAGGCCCCCAATTAAGCCAATCCCAATGCTCTTATAACCATTCAAATTATTGGGTAGAAACTAACTCAGGTTAACTAGAGAGTAATCACACAAGTTATTGGAAGCCTCTCCAACTTCCATTGTGACCATTTGAATTCTCATGAGAGCAACTCGAAATCTAAAGAGAGAGACTCTAAACATTCTAAGCGAACTCTAATTCAAGTGGGGACCAATCAATAATGAAGGGAAAGTCGAATTAGGTGGAGAGGAAGTTACAAAAGCGAAGGATTCCTTATATGAATAACAAAAGAGGGGTTACACAAGGAGTTACACAACTTTTGACGTGTCAATGCCTAAACTAGCCAGTGAGGGCGCACTTGTGCAATTGGAGGTTACAAAAACCAAGTGTAACCTCCAAAACCACCAAAGGGATGCATTCAACAAGGAAGGCCCACTAAATCGTGAATTAGGCTCAATAATACCAACACGGGGTAAAACAAAAATAGGAAACAAAGAGTGTTGTTAGGGAGAGCCACAAGTCTTAGTTCCCAACCCCCCTCACATGTGGAATCCATGACTCCCCCGCCACATTAGTTGTCCATGTTGAGCTAGTTATTTAATTAAAAGAAAATAATAATAATAATAATGCCAATTGCCCATAGTTTAGGCACCTAGTGCCATATAACAACATAATAATAATCACATCATATGCCCAGGGGATTAACACATTAGGGGTATTACAACCGTCCACTTTGTCAAATTATGTGTGTCCTCACCTAGTCCATCGCTCAAGAATATATTGGAGAATCAACAAGATATATCACTCTTCTAACACATAATAAATCTATGACAACTTTTCATCCTCCATTGAAAAGAATCCCATGCATAAGATTTGTCCACCATTAGGTTGCTCACTTGTCTTGGCATTTTAAACTTTGGAGTAACCTTTATGCCTTCATATAAACATTTTCAAAATCCCATGCATAAGATTTGTGCACCACTAGGTTGCTCACCTATCTTGGTATTTTAAACTTTGAAGTAATCTTTATGCCTTCATATAAATATTTTGTTGAATGATATCCTTAGAAAAGGGGGGTTTCCTTATTGTCAAATATGCTTCCATTCATAGCCATTCAAATAGGTTTGGAAACAATCAAAGATATAGACTGATACACTTTGTAGAGTTTTATCATTTGACAACTTCTTCAAACTCCCTAACAAAGAAGCATCACGCCAATACCCCATCTACCACTAAAGGGAAGGATATAACTCCATATCTCTTTGGTAAAAGCACAACGAACCAAATCTGATTAATAGTCTCCCCTCTTTTTTGCACAGACTACAAATATTTATCCTTGCCTTGCCCTCTTATGTAAAACTTTCAAGTCAAAGCCTTATTTGTTGAGGATGACCACATAAAAATTCAAAATTTCATTGATGCCTTTGCTTTCCATATTTTGCTCTACCATTGTTCCATCATAAAAAATCACCTTACATCTTAAGTTTGCAATAAACTGAGTGGGCCTAATGGTTAAGAACATGTCTTATATTTATGGAGGCCACAGGTTCAAAAACAGTGGGGGGTAGGGTTGCTCATTGGCCCATTGTGACAAGGCTCGAAGGGTAGGCAACCCTTGGGATAAAGGCTATCTTAGTGGGATTCAAGACGTCTTAGCCCCTGTTGAGCCACAAGTTAGTGGTATGTTTGGCTTGCAAGCTGTTGAATATACTTACAATAAACTTGCAAGTATGATTCAAAACAAATCTTGCAATAAAATTTCTTATTAAATGAATTTTAAACAATATTAACGAATCATACTCTTGCCTTAATTTATCAAATCCCAAGTCAACTACTAAATATAAATCTTCCTTTACTTAATAACAAATACGCATTCCAATTCCACTACCAAATGTTGGTCCTAGTCCTAGTTTGACCTACCATATCAACTATTACCTTCATATCGAGGCCTTTCATTGGTTGGCTACTACCTGTTAGGGTATTCGTTCTAAAGCCTTCGTCACCTTGATTAGGCTCCACATCAGCTATGCTGGTCACGGTCTGCACTTTATGAAGGAGGAACACAGTATTTCAAGGATTCTTGAAGGCTCGACTAAGACCAACTGCTACCTTTTAGGGTTTTTGGCCTGAAGCCATCATCACCTTGCTGGTCTCCTCATCAATAGCGCCTGTCGCTGTCTTCACTTTATGAAAGGTACCCTTCTTGCAGCATGCTCCTTTGTTCTCCTGTTTCTTTCTTTGTTTTGGGGCGGGTATTTGATTTTATGTTTCACCCTTTCTCTATTGGTTGCCCCACATGGATTCTGCCCTCCTCTATGGAGGGATTAATACCAACCATGTATAAAAATAAGTGGAAACACTCTTTCCGACCTTTCTGACCACTGCACCTTTTGCAGTCTCGTGAGCTCCCGACACCTTGTTTATTTAATATTTGCTGACAACTCTCTTCTTGTTTGGTCCGAACTGCAGTTTTTTACGAGTACTAGCATTTTACCATTGTCTTTCCCTAGTTTTTGGTGGTCTTGTCAGTTTCTTGGGGTTTGTCTTGTCATGACTACTGCTTATTGTTACCCTTCCTCCTGTTTTTTGGCTTGATTGTGGACTCTGGTACCCTGGTTAGGGGTTTATCACCCGGGTTCTGGTATTATTTCCTGGTCTCCTTGCTTACCCTTTGGACCATAGTGAACTTACTCTTCTTTGGGTTTGTGTGAAGTTTCTTCTCGGTACTTGGTAGTTACACCTTGCGGTCCGGGACTATAGCCTCTGGTCCTGCCTCCCTGGACCCTAGACATAGGCTCCACTATCCATTATTCGCCTATCTCATCTGAGGGTTTCACAGGTTTGGCTCATCCTCGTACAAACTCGTCCCACCACTCCCGCATAAATTCCAAAACGGTGAAAGCACTCGATACAAAGCGTAGGTATGTCTTGGGTAGGGATGTAATGATGAATAAGGTTGATGCGCTCTGTAGCAGAGCACTTATCAGTCATCTGTAATACTTTAATATGAATAAGGAGGAGTGGATTGAGTGGGCTACTCTCCATTGGAAGCCACTCATTGATTACATCCCTATGATTAGTTTATTGGTGAATAGATGGTTGGTCTTCGTTTTCCTTGAGGAAAAAGGATGCTACACTCATTCTGGGCTCTTTGTGGGCCATTGAGAAGGGATCTCTAGTTTTGAGCCGCTGACACACCAACTTCAACCCTCTTCGAGAGAGGGTAGTTAAAAGGCACCTTTGGGTTCTGTTGCTTGCCCTGCCTTTCTCTCTTTGGAACAATGATTTCTTGATCAGCCTTGCAAACTCCCTTGGGCATTTCGTAGCGGTTGAGAAAGAATTTCATCAGCTTTTTGACAAGCGCATGGCCAGGGTTTTAGTTGAGTTGGATGTCTCAAAAGGCCTTCTTGTTGAGATTGACATTGTCTGTAACGATCTTGTCATTTCCCAAAGATTGGATTACTTGAATGTGCCCTTCAAGTGTAGTTACTGTCACGCTACTGGCTATCTCAGGAACACCTTCTCCTCCTTACTACATGGTCTTCCTCATTCCAAGGGTTTTGAATCTTTTGATCAACCCTCACGCTCTCCTCCTCTTGTCTCTCCCTCTACTAAAGGCATTACAAATCTATCACCTGTTGGTTTGTATGGATCCTCGTCTCCTACTCTGTATGATGACATTATGAAAGGTGACCTTTTGTACATTGAATATGTGGATAATTGCTCCATACTGCCTCTCCCTTCTTGCTTTATGGACACACAGAAGGTGTGTTCTACCTTCTTAAGCTCCCCTAACCCCCTGATTGCTCCTTCTTCAACTCCTTTTCCCTCTTACAACATGCCTCTCTCAGCTTCCACTGCTCCTACCCCCTTGTCGACTTCAAAGACTCCTCCTCCTTTCTCTTTGGAGGACCCCCCCCCCTCCCGGGAACCTCACATGAACCTGTTGAACCTTTACTGGCTATTCCTATAGACTCTACATCCTTCATGGATCCATCTCTCCTCAAGTACCTCTCTATCTCCTCAGAAAAGTCCCCCCTCTCACCCTCCACTTTTCCCTTGGATTAAATCCTATTCAAAAATGTTACAATTCGAAAATCTAGGAAATCCAAACCTCCTCCTTGTCCTTCTAGAGATCTAGGAACCTTTGGTCTTTACACTCCCCTCTCTGTCAGAATCAAGGCAGCAGCCATATCCCCTAACTTATGTTCTCCCCAAGCACTTGTTATACCTGAATCTCCTCATCAGCATGTGATAATATCCCAAACTTCAGTATTGCCCTCAATCCCAAATTGTGAAGCAAGAACATTGGTCCAGACATCAAATTTGTATATGAAAATCCAACACCGCTTCTACCCTTTAGTCAAAAAGTGGTACCTTCTTCAACACTGCCTATAATATGTTGTCAGTAAGCGGTGGCACCGCCTTTACCCTTTAAGTACTTTGTTTTTACAGAACCGCTCTGTCATGGTGAACAAGAAGTGGTGCCCATGGTAAAAAGTGAAAAAGAGAGGTTCTCACGAAGCTTCTCGAAAGAAGGCTTCGTGGCACCCTTATCCCTGATCACTAGGGCCAGTTGGGCTTGAGATCCATCCTTGTAGGATCTCCTAGCCACCTCACCCACTAATTTCTCAACCATCCCTATCCATTCCAAGCCTATAAAAGAAGGCTTAATCCCCATGGTTGAGAGAGGAGTAATGTTATGTTGTTGCTTTGATATTCTGGCCTAAGTCAGTCAAGAAGAGCTTGAGGGAGCAAGTTGGAGCTATTGGGGACAAGATGTTGGTTTTGTGAAAGAGTATATCAACACTAAGGCATAGGTTGTAAACTCTTTCTTCATTTTATTAATGCAAAGTTGGTTCCTTTCCCATATACTTGTTATGTTATAATCTTGCATGTTATTGCCAGATTCCTTAGTCATTGGCATAGATCTATGGATGATGTTCTGGTAGTTTTTATCTCTTGTGTGTTTGATGTGTTTATGCAAGTATTTCCTTGGAGACATTTTTTCATAAGAGAAGAACCACATCACTCCATCAAAGATTGTATTCAAGGTGTTTATAGCTTCTAGGGAAAGTCTTCTAACCTTGTCGTGAACTATTTGTCATGGATCTGAACCATTCAGACCAGAGGAATAGCTTTTGTCCGCAGAAGGTGCAAAATTCCTAGCAACAAATCTAGCGACCATATTGGGGAAGAGCTTCAACTAATCTGATCTTCCTTAGTATTTTCGAGAACACTTGTCTGAAATCCAAGCTCCCCTCCTTTATCAGTTCAATAAGATCCGCTAGCTGATCTAATGGTTATTGGTTTGGTATCTTCAAATATGTTCGGATCTAATTTTTCTGACCTTTTGTTCTCTTAAATACTGTTAATTCTCGGTTTTGATGCCAACTGCACAGTGATCTAACTTTGCTTTTCCGCCATCTTTTTATGTTTGCACATCTACAGGGAACCGCGCATGCACTGCAGGCAATAAGTGGTGCCACTGCCTGAACTTCGTTAGCAGGAAGCGGTGCCATCGCTTGTGACCAGTAATCAAGAAGCAGGGCTCGACCAAAACCGCTCTTTCAGTGACTCTCTGCACACGGTGCCAGGTAGGCGTTTTCAGGCTTGGATTTTTCAGTTGCTTTTAGTTCTGAATGTTTGGGTTTGTATTAAATATATATGAGTGCTTGAGTGCTGAATTTGATGTGGTAAAAGGCTTGTTTTGTTAAAATCAAAGAGCTAGGATAGGTTCATCTTTCCATTTGCTTGTATGCTTGGTTTCGATTTTTCAAAAGGAGTGTTGTTTGAGAGCTTAGCATTGGTTAGATCTTAGTCTTATTGTTAGATAAACCTGGAAAGAAAGACTTATTTGATTGATAGCTTGTTTCATTTCTCATTAAAAGTTTGTGAAGGGCTTCTTTTTTCTTTGAAAAAGAATTTTTTTTTGTTGAGAGTTATTCATATTTTTTGTTGGAGGATGAATCATTAGACCTATGATTAGCCTCATAAGCTTTCAGATCTCCATCTTTCTTCTCTTTCTTTTACATTTTTTATCTCATCAGAAGAAAAATATTAGTAGTTTTAAGTTAGATCTTTCTCGTTTTAAAGAAAAAATAGAAAAAGTGTTGATTGTGCCTTTGAATGAGTTTTGTCTTTTTTCTTAGAAAAAGAGATGTTACCCTATTTTGCTTGCTTTTAAAATCAGTTTGAAGTTTCTTACTTGTTCCCTTTCTCGGAAAGAGTTTGGTTTAGTGTAGTTGTTTGGGAAAATTTTTGGTTTCAAAACAAGAATTGAAAAGAAAAATACTCTCTCCTTCCCATAGGTAGGCATGTCTTGAAGAGTAAAGTGAAATTATATGCATTTCATATTTGCATGGCTTTACATTTCTGTCAAAATATCATGCATTCACCTAATCACTCAAGATAAAATTAACGGTAGTTATAGGTCTAAAATCCTATATAAATTTGAGTGATAAGTTAGTGACATGTTCAGGCGTCGTAAAACGTAGGAGCTGTCGTTACTCGCCTACACTGCAACCCGAGACTCACGCGGTTCTTCCACGTACCGTCAGTATACCAAACGGCCTTTCACGTACCCTTGAGGTACATCGAAAGGTACTTCACGTACTTGATTGTATATCGGAAGGACCCTTGTGGACGGTTGTGCATTAGACAACACTACTACCGATTTGAGCTCCCATGTACCTTGTGTATATCAAGAGACCCCACTATGACTGCTTGTCCAACTGAGAAAAACCATTTGGCCATCTTGTTTGGAGCAATACACCGAGAACAACACTCGGGGAGACTACTACGCACGTACCTTGAGTATATCGCGAGTTGCACCTGCTTGACAATCCTGGTGAGAGACCGACTATTTTGAGCTCATCCTATCACTTAAGTTTGCTTGTGGCCTATACCTTGAGTAGAATAAGTTTTTGTGTGATTTTTCTTAGTTTTGAAATCCTAGGCTAGGTTTTAGGGACTTTTCAAATCTGGTTGAGTTTCAGTTGAAACGATCTAGATGGAACCAGAGCTTACCACCTGACTTTCCACCTGCAACAGGGGAAGGCCCCGTGGAAGCCACATACCAAGGAGCTACAACTCCCTCTTGCATGGAGGAAAATCCAGTTGTAGAAAGTGGAGATAAATTAGCTTCTTACGCATCTCCCTTGGTCCAATAGTCTCTTGCAGCTGAAACTTCTTTTCATTCACCAATAGAAGGTCGAGTAAATGATGTTGGTGCATCTGAGTATGGCCCTGATGCTCCTTTTTGGAGGACTTCCATGGGTCAAGCCATTTATGAGTTTGGGGTAATTATACCCTCTCTTGAAGACCCTCCTCTAAATGAGGAGGAATATAGGAGAGTTCAAGCATCGCTTAATCGTGCTCGCAATTTTAAAGAGAGGATGGAAAGGATTAGGGCTACCCCTATACCTCATAAAGAACCCATGTCAGCTCATTTTCCTTGCTTGACGGACCCATTTCCTGAAGGATATAGTCCTCTTTCTGATAATGTTATGTCTTGTGGTTTGTCTCCTTGTGATCCAGGTCAAGCCTCCAACCCTACAGTTTTAAATCCTAGGTTTGTTGCTAGTCCTCCCTTACTCTCTGTAGCTGGGGGTCAACCTTCAGCTCAAGTAGTGTCTGTACATTCTAACGCCTGGGGTCAACCCTCGGCGTGACCTATGTTACCAGTTAGTGGAGTTGTTACTAGTACTAGACAAACCTCTACTGCAAGGAAATCCACAGTGTATGTTCCTCCTACCCACACCAATATGGCAAATCCTCTACCCAGTTCAGGTCAACCCTTAGGGGTACAACCTGCACTTAACCAGCCTTCTTGGGGTTATGGTTACCCAGCTAATCAATTACCTGTAGTAAACATGAATTATCAACCTATGTCTACATGAACTATGTATTATGGAATCCCTTACCCAGGAAACACGTTTACACCTTGCGGGAAACCTAATTGGTCTTATATGTCGACAATGGGGGGAATGCCTATTCTTATTGCTGGAGTTGCCGAAGGGCCACCTTATGGTGGCCCACCCCCAGGAGGTCCACTAGGAGGAGGCCCACCTAGCGGAGGTCCACCTTACAGAGGTCCACCTTCGGGAGGACCACCACCCGGGGGCCCACCTCCTGGGGATCCACTGTCTTGAGGACCACCTTCTATAGGTCCATCTCCTAGAGGACCACCACCTAGAGGGCCACCACCTAACGGACCACCTCCTAGAGGCCCACCTCCTGGGGGCCACTTCCTTCAGGGGGGTCTTCGAGAGGTTCATCATCTAATCAACCAAATCAACAACCCATATATCAGTCAACTTACGATCCTACTAGTACATATATGCCTTATCAATATTACCAGTATGTGGAACCTAATCAAAAATTACCTTTCTTGGCAACTTTGGACTTACCTGATCTGTCCAAGTTGATAAACCATCCCATTCGACAGAACCCTTCATGGCCCACTATTCCGGTAAAATTGCCATCAAACATTCCCAAGTTTGATGGTAAGCAGGGAGATGATCACAAGAAACATGTTATGACCTTCCATCTACACTGTTCCTCGAACTCCTTGATGGATGATTATGTTCATTTAAGGCTCTTCCAGCACACATTGACCGGTACGGCTGCGAAGTGGTACATTGAACTTCTACAACATTCATTTATGTATTTTAGCTCTTTGGAAACTGTTTTCCTTACGCACTTTCAACTACCCATTCGTTATGTAACAGGTACAAATATTTTGACTTCACTCCATCAGAATACCTCCACACACATATCAGACCATATCCATGAGTGGAGAAGGCATAGAAGGCTTATTAAAGCTCCCATCCTAGACCAACTACTAGCTGATTGGTTCACTAAGTCAATGTTGCCTCCTATCGCCCGAGATGTGGCCATGGGCGGTGTTGTTACTAAATAGCAAGCTATTAGTCATGCTCATTATCTGGATTTGGTCTATTCCCAATCTATAACGTTGTATGATTTAATTCTGCAAGCTCCATGCCCCAGCACAGATCCCGCTAAGCCACCAGCACAAACTCCTGTCGATGGGGCGGTTGGTTCAATCCAGCCCTCGTCGACAGCAAAACCTGCCAAGCAACCAAATGTTTCTACCACTGCTCCTTCGAATCCTACAGTTTCTGCCGAGGTAAATGTTATTCAAAGCACGCAAACCCTTGCCAACAGGAAAAAAGAAAAAGGTAAAAACAAGAAACCTAGAAACCAACAGGAGAATCCTAAACCAACTACCAATGAGAATGATAAAGGGAAGAGGAAAGCCAAATATCCCTGCTCATTGTGTGGAGGAGATCACTTCACAAAAGAATGTCCTCTTTGTGACAATATTAGCAAGTTTTTGAATAGTAACGCTGCACCAACAGTTCTTACTAATCATTTTCCCTCTCAACAACAACTGATAGACCACATGTCTAATTAGGGGAACCCTAACTCCATAGAATAAATACGAATGATGTCTTCCGAGACCATCAATTTGAGTACTCGTATTCAATCATATGACAAGATGGTAGAGAAAAAGGATGAAAATCCTTCTTTTTCCAAAATTCATTCAACCAGTTCTCCTCCATCTTCATCTAATGGCCCTCTCGTGATCGAAAAATCGAATCTTGATTCAATTTTACGACCACCTAAGGCTACCCTCAGGAATTCAATTTTCAATCCCAATGCCCGAGCTGCCCAATTTTATAATGTTGTTGAATATTTACCTCAGGCTCCTTGCGTGATGTCTACCCCTGAGGTACTCCAGAGTTGTCCAACACAGCGTAAAACCTGCTAACAACTTTGGGGCATTAGACCCAGATAATACTAATTTGATTCATTTCAATGTAGAGAACTATAAATCCAGACTACCTCACCTACTCGCATTTCAGATTGCCTCTAAACTAGTTGGGAGAAAGGTCCATCGGACCGTCCTGGATGAAGGAGCTTCGACCTCGGTCTTCTCTATAGCTTGTTGGAGGGCCATTGGTTCTCCTGAGGTAATGAAATCGCCTACTACTTTAAAATATTTTGATGGACGGGGTCTCCAACCCCATGGTTTATTTCCAGCACTTTCTATCGACCTTGGGGGCAAGACTGTTTCCATTCAGGTGGAAGTGGTAGATGCCCCGTTAGATTACAATCTTCTATTGGGGAGGAATTGGTTTTATGCTATGATCGTTGTCGCTTCGACGGTATTTAGAACTCTCCAATTTCCAGATTTGGGGAAGATTGTGACTATTGATCAACTTGACTATTGTACGTCGAATGTTACAACCCCTATGGCGAATAACATCCCTATGCTAGGTCAGTCCCCTCCTCCTTATCAGTCGATCGAGGTAGGTATGCTGAAAGACTCCACCCTCATGGCGGTATTTCTGTTAGCCCCTCCTAGTACAAAAGTGGCGATAGTAAATATGATTTCCACAATTGGCTATAGTACCAAAGGTAAAGAAATTGTTGAGTCATCCTCCCTTGGCCCGTATGAAGCAATGTATGATGCTACCTAGTCCATTTTCGATGACCATGTTGATGACCTTCATCTCATGGCTTTGGATCCGTACCACCTACCTTATTGGTTAGAACCCTCTCTTCCCACTCTAGATTACCTCATGCAGAATTTTCCATCGGATGAGTCCATCCTGGAGATCATGAGTGAGAGTGAACCAGTTTGGCAAGATCACCATCATCGATCTTCTTTTCTTCCCAACGTCACTTTGGTGGGTTTTGACCTTGAATCACTTATCAGTACTGATATTGTCACCCATCCGCAAACACCGGTATTGTTTCAAAATACTGAATCCAAAGGAAATCTATGCAACATTACTAAAACAACCCCAATTGACATATCAGTCAAACCTGGAACCATTGAGCATGTTCACGTAGGGAAGAACTGCTCAACTAAAGAAATTGAAGCATACAAAGCATTATTCAAAGAATTCTGAGATATGTTTGCCTAGACTTATGAAGAGATGCATGGGATAGACCTGTATATTGTGGTTCATGAAATTAAAACCTATCCTATGGCAAAACCTGTCAAGCAGAAATTGTGTTAAGTCCATCCCCGGAAAGTTGCGGCTATTAAAGCCGAAGTAGAAAAACTTTTGAAGGCAGGATTTATTTGTCCTGTACCCCTGACAGAATGGGTATCTAACAGTGTCCCTGTGAACAAAAAGAAGGGTACCATTAGAGTCTGCATTGATTTTCGAGACCTGAACAAAGCTTGTCCCAAAGACAATTTTTCGACTTCGCATATCGATCAGATTATCGACAACTATGCTGGAAGTGTCTTCTTCTCATTCATGGATGGTTTTTCTAGCCATAATCAGATTGAGATATTGCCTACTGATCAACAAAAAATGACATTTATATGTCCATGGGGAACTTTTTCCTATAGGAAGTTACCATTTGGCCTCAAGAACACCGGAGCTACGTTCCAGTGTGCCATGTCCTATGCGTTTCACGATATTAAAAACATTATGGAGCCGTACCTTGACGATCTCCCAGCGCATTCACAACAATGGGAAGAACACCCTGGGCATCTTAGAGACATTTTTCTGGGATATCGTCATTATAACATATGACTCAACCCACACAAATGTGTTTTTTGCGTTGAGATGGGACGTCTCCTTGGCTTTGTGGTTTCTAAGGATGGCATCCAGATTGATCCACTCAAGATTGCTACTATATTGGCCCTACCTGCCCCAACAAATATTGTTGAACTCCAAAGTTTGCAAGGGAAGGAAAACTTTCTCCGTCATTTCGTTTGCAATTTCAATGAGAAAACGCACGGTTATATGCGTCTCCTAAAGAAGAACACTCCATTCTTCTGGGATGACCAGGCCCAGCGAGCCTTTGATAATCTCAAGCATGCTCTGACTCATTCACCCATGATACACCCCCCAGATTATTCAAAGCACTTTCTCTTATATGTTTTTGCCTCCACTACTACCATTGGAATGGTTTTAGCGCAGGAAGATCCCAACAGTCAGGAGCACGTGATATATTATGCCAGTAAGAATCTCATTGATTATGAAACCAGATACTCGTGTGTGGAGAAGTTAGCATTGGCTACGATCATTTCTATTCAGAAATTTTGTCATTACATCCTGCTTCTCACTACCACGGTACTTGCATATCAGAACCCTGTGTACTATATCATGACTCATCAGGTGCTAAGGGGAAAAAGTTCCTGTTGGATTGTCATCCTGCAGGAATTTGACCTTGAGTTTGCTAAGGCCATTTCAAAGAAATCCTTGGTCTTTGCAGAGTTGATGTGTGACCTTCCCTATGCTTTGATGGATATTAAGCGTAGTGATTCATTTCCAGATGAATTCTTGTTCTTGATAAGCACAACAGATCCATGGTATGGAGATTTAATCATTTATCTCCAAACTCTAAGATTTCAACCCAATATAGCTCGTGACGATCATCGTCGTTTCTGCCACCAGGCGAAATACTACCTTATCTTAAATGATATATTGTATAAACATGGTATCGATTCCATTCTCTGATGATGCCTTACACATGAGGAGGCTAAACAAGTCCTTAATGATTGCCACTCTGGAGCATGTGGCGGTCATCTTTTTGGGATGGCTACAGCCCAGAAAATCCTTCGCGTCTGCTATTTTCGGCCCTCAATCTTCAAATACTGTCATGAGATTGTTAAGAAATTCCCACCCTGCCAACATTTCTATCTAAAAAAGCACACCCACCCTACTCCTTTACACCACGTCATTGCAGTTGGCCCTTTTTCCAAATGGGGAATTGATTTTATGCATTGTAAGCCTACCACATTAGGGGGGCATGGTTACATCATCGTAGCCATTGATTATTTCACAAAATGGGCTGAGGCTATGCCTACGTATGCAGAGGATGGTAATACTGCTGCCCTCTTTTTATTTAATCATGTGATAGCTAGGTTTGGATTCCCACAATCTGTTTTCACTGACCACGGATCACATTTCTAGAATCAGATGATGACCGAGTTGAGTACCAAGTTGGGTTTTTGACATGAAAACTCAACACCTTACTATCCGCAGGCTAATGGTCAAATCGAGGCCATTAACAAAGTTTTGAAAACTAGGCTACAGAGGATGGTTGGAGATCATAAATCCAACTGGCACCTGACTCTCTTTTCTACTCTTTGGGCTTACAGGACTTTGGTAAAATAATGAGTAGTTTCACACCTTTCCAGTTCGTTTACAGACTAGAAGTTATCCTTCCTATCCAATGCCAGATTTTGTCACTAAAACTTGCAGTAGAACTTCTACTGAACACTTCCACCGAGGAAGAAAGATTTCTATACCTAACTAATCTTGACGAAACCAGAAGAGATGCTGCCTTGGTTAATGAGGCACATAAGAAACACATCAAGGCCCAGTATGATAAATCTGTCCAGCCTCGTGTTTTTAATGAAGGTGACCTAGTTTTGACCTATGATCAGAGTCATGACAAACTAGGTAAAGGGAAGTTCAAATTAATGTGGTATGGTCCTTTTGTCGTCAGCAAAGTTTTAGAGAAAGGAACTTACGAGCTCGTGGATTATGACGAAATACCCTTGGGGCAACCTCGCAATGGGTTGTACCTGAAGAGGTACTATGCTTAAAACATTTTTTGTATGGTATCGTGTATATATGTATATTATTGGCTTTCAGAGTGTTGTGTGTTGTGTCTTGATTCAGTATGGTGTTGAGTTTAGTGCCCAAATTATTTATACCATGTTTTGGTCATTAAGATTTGTTATAGCGGATTTCACCACACTAGGTGAATCACACATTGTATGGCCTTCCCCTGTCCCGCTGCAGACTCATTAGCCCCTATGGGCCAATTGTTGTATTTTGATGTATCATCGACCATCCCTAAAAACATTAGAAAAATGATATACGCGGCATTTTCCCCGATAACCGTGTACATACGTGGATATTCCCTCTATAGTCGCGTACATCGGGATGTGTACATAATCCAAAATCCTTTGGAGCATTCCTTGACTTGGATCTGACTCATATGACTCCTGGCCTTCCATATGCCTTGAGATCGCATGGATTCGACCTTTCAATATCACTTTGAAAATCTATATAAGGAACCATTGAGACATTGAAAGCATAAGAGAGAATTGAGAGTATCGAAACTATAGTCCATTGTTGCCAGAACTTATACTTGAGTCTGCATCCCTTTGTCCCTTTGGAGCACTGTTGTGTTCTTCCCAAGCTTGCCCTTTGCTTGTAAGCTTGCTATCGAAGTGATGGAGGATTGAGGTGGTGGAGGCCCAAGTGGGGGATTCAGTTTCTCCGGTTCGCAGACGTGCCGTCATAGGTTATCACTTGTAATCTCTGATTCATATTAATAGAAATATCTTTTCCTGTCCAGTAATGTGTATTTGAATGTATGTTGTATCCATTGGAATATGTCAAATGCTTATACATTATTGATTATATATGCTAGAATAGATCTAACACCATGAAATATAGTATGCTTGTCTTGTTTACTTGTTGTTGAGGACGTGCTATAACAATTCAAGCTGAAGATTGGAAAGCTCAACGGGGATCTACTTCAACCGTCCAGAATAAGGGACGAGGTTCGATCCTTTAGTGTTAGATGTTTTTATTTCTATTGCATATTGGGAAAGATTGATTTCTGGAGTCTAGTTGTCTGTTGTGGTACCCCAAGCCATAGGAATTTCTCTCCGTAACAGAATTGGCGACTCCGCTGGGGAGTTCCTAGTAATTGTCCTTTGGGGGTTTATCTTTTGGCATTCAATGTATTTGAATTGCTCTCTCTCTCTCTTGTTTCTGTGTCGGGTATGGGGGCATGTATGCCTGGTAGATCCTAATTGGTGTGAATTTAGTCTCAGCCTGTCTGTTTGCCTGGAATTTTTGCATCTTTTTCTTCCTGTACGCGGATTTGTTACTTACAGTCACGTATACACACGGTTTCCCCTGGGATTTTCGCGTATACACGCGGGTTCACTGCTCACAGTCATGTATACCCTGGTTTTTACCTTTTTGTGGAAGATATTGGATTGCTAGGTGAATGCTGTTAGTTGCTGAGTCTCCTTTGGCACTGCCTGAGTCTGTTAATACCTCTGTTTTTTACCAGAAACGTTTTTTTTAGCCTAAATTTTTTTTTAGGAAAGTTCTTGTCATGGCATCTTTGATTTTTTGTTTGAGATTAGTGCGTTAGAGTCCTTTTGCCTTAGTTCTTTGCTGGAATGCTGTCTATGTGTGCTTGCAGAGTCTGGGGTGGTTAGATTCATTCTTTTGCTTTTTGTATCTCTTTATTTTCAAAAAATCCTAAATATTTGCTTATCATCATGCATTGCATTATGCATTTTGCATTGTACTTGCATTAGATCTAGATTTCCTTTGGAGTAATAGTTAGGACTTCATATAGGGAAATTTGCATTCAGCATTTGAAGAAGAAATTGTGCATTCACGTAGTACGCATACCCTGTTTTCATGGACACAATGCATTTGCATTAATTGTTAGGTGTGCATTTTACTTCTTGTTGCGTCATAACACCATTAGTTGCACGACCATATCCTATTTTTGAGTAATACAACCAAACTAAAATCAACGCTAAATAAAATGAATTACACTCTTTTCTTTTCTAGGGTGCACCAACAAGCTTAGGTTTTAGGATCTTGGAATAGTTCATTGAAAGTTAATTCTCCAAGATCACTAAACAACAACAACTAGGTGTCTGTCCAGGGAGTGTGTGAAATCCTTTATATAACCAGCGTTCTCAGGAAGCTCCTCTCAAAAGGGATTCAAGCACTAGGCAGTGTGAGCGGTTGTTGATTGGGATAACCCCTGGTCGAGAACTGTGTAGCACCGATGATATAGCCAGGATTGTATTCGTATCTGGGGGCTCTTTCGGGATTTTCGGGCTTTGCTACCCTGCCCATACGGTCAATCCTGCCTGCGACTGTCCGCCTGAGCGTTGATTATATCGAGGTGACCTTAGTGACCTTACCTAGGATATTGAGGGGGTACGTGTAGAGGTTATTCTGCATGTGTCCTGGCCGGGTTGGGGTCGGACAGCACAGTCGCTTTATGTGTTGAATCTGAGGGCCACAATAATTGGTTTCAAACCTCCGCTTGTGGTGACAAGGGCCTCTCAAGCCTATCCTAGGCGAGACATACCGGCCACATTCGGGAGCTCACTTATCCATCCCTTGTGTGATTGCTTTTGGCTTTAGATTTGATAGTGATTGCTCTGTGCACGCTAGTTGGCCTAGGGTTGACATAAATAGAGAGTCTTTGCTTTTTTGTTGAGTCATTGTGGAGTCGGGTGCGGTTCCGCGCCGTTCTCATCGGTTAGCAGGACTTCTGCCTTCCACTTCTCCTCCTCCTTTGGGAGAGAGGCCTAGATTATCCAGGTGGATTATGTCACACATTGATTCACACACCATGGAGGATAATTCAGAGAATATTCCTGAGCCACCTCCTCCCATTCGTATTGACGATGGGGAACTTACCCCTACATATGATCCCTCACCTGACCTAGCTGAGATCGGTCCCGTTATTTCCCAGATAGGATCTTTTCATGAGAGACCTACTCACTCTAGGGCAGATTCCCCATTGACCCGTTACCGGTATGGAATGTTGGATGATGCCGAGACTCACTTTGACCCTCCTAGCACCAGCTATGGTGGTTATGTTACTATTGGTTTTCCTATGCACGATTTGACATTTCATGTTGAATCCAACTTTGATCCTAACACTATACCTGGGGGCATTCCCATGCCTTACCTTGTGGAGAGGTTTGGGAGTACTAGTCACATTACACCTTCCATCCCAGCGGTGGAAGCTCCATCTCATATACCTACTAGGTCTAGAGTTAGTGATCCCATAGCGATACCAGGTTCTAGACGAGTGACGATCGGCACTAGCACATATCTTCTTACAGAGATTCCTTCGTCCTCGCTTTCGAGTTCTTCAAATGCAAACCCTCCACCTTACTCTCGTGGTCCTTCGAGTCGTCACGTAGCTACGAGTTAGATCCGTACTGTGGTTACTAGACCAGTTGTGTCTCAAGCCTACATACCACCCGTGGTTTCGGGAGGTTATGTTCATGTTTCTAGAGGTTAGGTTGCTACTTCCTCGACATATATCCCTACTTCCGGCATGTATATACCTACTTCCGGAATGTATGTACCTACCTATGGAGTGTCTCATGGGGCATCGCAGCCGGTGACCTATGGACCCTACTATGGGGCGCAGTATGGACATGTCTCTCCACCTTATGGAGGCGGGTATTCACAACCTGCTTACTCTCCCAACTATGGCTTTGTAGCTCCTACTAGTCAAGGTCCACCTCATTATGCGACTTCCACGCCACCCTATACGGGTCATACAGGAGGAGGTCACTATGGCCAAGGTCATAGTGGTAATCAATCCTATGTGAACCAGGGAGCGGTCCCTAGACCTCATCACGCTAAGCTCCCTTTCCTCGCAACACTCAATTTACCTGACTTATCGAGACTTACGAATGATCCTGTGGCTCATGACCCGGCTTGGCCGGCTGTCCCTACCAAGCTTCCTTCGAACATACCTAAGTTCGAAGGCAAACCGGGAGAGGATCCGAGTGAACACGTTACGACATTCCACCTATGGTGCTCTTCCAATTCATTGCATCAGGACTCTGTCCGCTTGAGACTATTTCAACGCACCCTTACAGTGCCTGCGGCGAAATGGTATATAGAGTTACCTAGGGGTGCCTTTACTTTGTTCGATGACCTTGCGATAACTTTCCTTAATCACTTCCAGCTACCGGTACGCTATGATGTTGGTACTGAACTCTTGTCGACATTTTGGCAAGATAAAGCCACCCATATTTCTGATCATATTCAGGAGTGGCGTAGACGAAAGAGATTAATCAAAGCCTTTATACCGCCGAAATTCGTCCTTGAGTGGTTCCTCAAATCTTTATTGCCATATATCGCGAAGGATGTTTCCACATCCGGAGTGCAGAATGAGGAACAAGCCATCTTTAGGGCGCAAGAACTAGACTTGATCTATGCTCAGTCTGGTTTGTTATATGAGATTATACCTAATGCCCCTCGTTTGAGTTTCGATCCCAAGGTCAAACCTGGACCACATGCCGATGGCATTGTGGGTAGTGCAAGTAAGAAACCTGCAGGTTCGGTTGTGAAACAAGTTTCTCAATTGTCAATCAACCAATCTGCCTCGGGACAAGCTACAGTTTCGTCTCAGCCTGCCCAAACGGTGAATGTACTTGCTGTGCAATCGTCCGACCAGAAGGGTAACCAGCAACCTGGACGGAATAGAAAAAAGGTAAAAACAATAATAATAAGGGTGGGAATAAAAAGGAGAATGCCAACAATAATGACAAGAACAATAAAAATGCTGGGGGGGACAAGCAGAATAAGCGTTAGGTTAAGTTTCCTTGCAAGCTTTGAAAAGGACGATCACCTCACTTACTTGTGCCCTAGGATGGATGAATCTTCGAAGTTCATAGCACAGGGCCCAGCTGTGTTAACGAACCCTTTACCGCATAATCAAAATATGAACTCGAAGTCCCATGATCAATCTAGTGATGAAGATCCACCTGAAACTAGTGGTCGTGGGTGCATTAATATGGTCCGTGCCACGAAAGTTGTGATGCGTGCGAAAGATTATTCTTCGTCACAACCCAACCCAGGAAAAGAACTTGATCCACCAGGCACCCCTTTGCGTATTGAGAAACCGGCGGATAAACTTGAAGCTGCACCTCGCATTCCTAAGGGGGTACTTAAGCGTTCGGGGCATAATCCAAATGCCCGAGCTGCCCAGAACTATTCAGTTGTCGAGGAATTGGGTCATACTCCTTGTGCGATGTCTGCATTGGAGGTGCTTTAGAGTTGTCCGTCGTAAAGGAAGGCTTTGCTTTCCACTCTTGGTGTGAATGGTGATGATTCTTCCTCAGTGATTAAATTTGAAACCGCAGGACATCATCCTCGCTTGCCCTACTATGTGTCCCTTTTGGTGCATGTAGAATGTCTTAATATGATAGTCAAGTGTACTGTGATTGACGAGGGCGCTGCTGCTTCTGTGATGTCTTTGTCTTGTTGGAAGGGTCTTGGTTCTCCTGAGTTGTCAAAGTCTACGACCATGTTAACTGCTTTTGATGGGAGATCGTTTAGGCCGCATGGAATCCTTCCTTCTCTTAAAGTCCGTTTGGGAGGGAATACTGTTGTGATAGAGGTCGAGGTGGTTGATGGGCCCCTTGACTACAATCTCTTACTGGGAAGGAATTGGATGTATAGTATGCAAGCCGTTGCATCTTCCGTATTTCGCGTTGTATGCTTTCCTCATAATGGGAAGATTGTAACGATTGATCAGATGGCATTCAAGAATCCGCCTGTTACTGCATCTTCGGAAGCTTCAGTTCCGAAAGTCGAACATTCCCAGCCGGCAACTGGGAGTGTGGGTGTAGGTATGTATCTGTCCCTCATGGGAACCTTTAGTTGTCCTGCACCCGTCCTCATGATAGGAGCTAGGTTCGATGGTGCTTCCACGTCTACGAGATCGGTGCCTTTTCGCATAAGTCATATGGGAGATCCTTGGATTCTTCCTTCACCGAGTCATTCGAGTGAGCCCATTGAGACGAGTGTGCCATTGCCTGCAGCCATGATTGCTTACCAAGCTAATCTCCAATCTGCTGCAGAGCCTTGTTCTTCTTCTTCACGGACAGAGGAAGAAGACCCCTATGTGCTGCCTGCATGGGCAGCATAGTCTTCTCATGCCCACGATTGCCTTGATATGGTTTTCCCTTCAAATGAAGCGATCATCGAGGCTATGTCGGGAGTTGAGCCACCATGGGAGGAACTTCATCATAGATCATATTTCCTTCCAGAGCTTGACCTTTTGGAGCATGAGGATTATAGGGAGATTCTTAGATAGAAAGTTGGTAGACCCATGATTCCATTAAGCTCTCCTGGTCAGATGGCTGATGGAAACATGGTGAACATATCGTCAACTATGCCTATCAACATTTCTCGCAACCCTGGTACAATTGAGAATGTGTACATTGGGGCGGATTGTTCCCAAGATGAAATTCGTGAGTATACCGAGCTGTTCAAGGAATTCCGCGATGTTTTTGCTTGGTCTTATGATGAGATGCCAGGGATTGACCCTCGGATTGTCGAACACGAAATTAAGACTTACCCCAACGCGAAGCCTGTTCGACAGCGTTTACGCGCGATAAATCCTAGGAAAGCACCCGCCATAAAGGCAGACATAGAGAAGCCATTGAAAGCTGGTTTCATCTATCCCATTCCCTTGATGGAATGGGTTTCAAATCCCGTTTCGGTGGATAAGAAGCAAGGAGCGATCCGTATATGCACTGATTTCCGTGATTTAAATCATGCCTGTCCTAAGGATAACTTCCCCACACCGTTTATAGATCAGATTTTGGATGAGTGTGCGGGTAGCGAGGTGTTCTCCTTTATGGACAGTTTTTCCGGATATAATCAGATTCAAATTAAACCTGAGGATCAACATAAGACCACATTCATTTGTCCTTGGGGAACATTTGTGTATCGAAAAATGCCTTTCAGCCTTAAAAACGCCGGAGCTACCTTTCAACGGGCGATGACCTTGATTTTCCACGATCTCAAGTCCATTATCGAAGTATTTTTGGATGACCTCGCTGCTCATTCTCGCATGAGGATGCGTCATTCTTATCACTTGAGATTGGTGTTCGAAATATGACGGCACTATGTTGTTAGATTGAACCCTCATAAGTGCATCTTTTGCGTGAAATCAGGTCGGTTGTTAGGATTTATCGTTTCGAAAGAGGGTATAAGAGTCGACCCCTTGAAAGTGGAGGCAATACTTTAGTTGTCTCCCCCGCGAAATATTCGTCATCTTCAGTGTTTGCAAGGCATGGCAAACTTCCTACAAAGATTTGTTTTCAATTTCGCCAATTTGACTAGAGGTTTCATGTGTCTCCTGAAGAAGGATACTCCCTTTGAATGGGATGAGCGAGCCCAGGATTCCTTCGATGCACTTAAGCGAGCCCTAGCATCGGCCCCGGTGATTAGTCCTCCGGATTATAGCTGTGATTTCTTATTATATGTGGCCGCGTCTTTAAAGACGATTGGGATGGTTTTGGTTCAAGAGGATGAGGAGCTCCAGAAGCATGTCATATACTATCTAAGCCAAAACCTTATTGACGCAGAGATTCGGTATTCTCATGTCGAGAAGCTTGCCTTAGCTACCGTACATGCGGTGCAGCGTTTGAGACATTATATTCTCCTTCGCCAAACCTTGGTTGTTGCCCATGTCAATCCATTTCAGTTTGTCCTCACACGTAGGATGATTGGGGGAAAATATAATAAATGGATTGTCATCCTGCAAGAGTTTGATCTCGAGTTTGTTTCGGAAAAATCGAAGAAATCTTTAATCTTTGCAAAGCTCATATCGGATTTTCTGAGCGAGGCTGAGGAGTTAGTATGTGAAGATACATTCGTTGATGAACACATTTTCTTGATCTCAACGGCTGACCCATGGTACGGTGATATCATAGTATATTTGCAAACGCAGAAGACCCCTACTCACCTCTCGCGAGATGAGCGACATCGATTACGTCACATTTCCAAGAACTATCTCATAGTGGACAATACTTTGTACCACCGTGGAGTAGATTCCCTTTTACGACGTTGTTTAACTCATGATGAGGCTGAGGTAGTGCTTAATGATTGCCACGGAGGGGCGTGTGGTGGTCATTTATCTGGGCTTTCTACAGCTCAAAAAATTTTGAGAGCAGGATATTTCTGGCCGTCGATCTTCAAGGATTGTATTGAAGCGGTCAAGAGGTGCCACCCTTGCCAGGTGTTTGCACAGAACATGCGCTCGAAGCCTGCCCCATTACACCCTATTATCACCGCTGGTCCCTTCACCAAGTGGGGGTAGATTTTATGGATTGCAACCCAACTTCGGCTGGGGGGCACCATCATATCATAGTGGCTGTCGATTACTTCACGAAATGGGCTGAGGCAATGCCTACAGTAAAATCCGACGGTGATACAGCCGCTCACTTCGTATTCAACCAAATCATCTCTAGGTTCGGGATTCCGAGAGAGCTTGTCACTGAACATGGCTCGCACTTTCAGAATCGTATGATGGAAGAGTTGGCCTCCAAGTTAGGATATAAGCAAGAGCACTCCTCTTCTTACTATCCTCAAGCGAATGGACAGGTTGAAGCTGTGAATAAATCACTTAAGTCCATTCTCCAACGAACCATCGCACAAAGCAAGACGAATTGGCATATTATGTTGTACCCTGCTTTGTGGGCATACCGAACCGCGGTAAAGACTGCCACTGTTTTTTCTCCATATCAGCTTGTTCATGGAGTGGAGTCAATATTGCCGGTTGAATGCGAGATTCCTTCGTTGAAGTTAGTCGTAGAACTCTTACCAGACACTTCACCTTTGGAGGAGCGTTTGGTTCACCTTGAGCAACTCGATGAGCAACGTAGAGATGCCTTGGTGACTCTAGAGATTAATAAGCATCGCGTGAAGGCCCAATACGATAAGTCTGTTCATCCGAGAGTGTTTAGTGAGGGAGACTTTGTCCTTTTGTGGGATCAATCGAAAGAACCCTTGGGGGTAGGGAAGTTCAATCCTATGTGGCATGGTCCTTACGTGGTCAAGCGTGTATTAGAAAAGAGTGCCTACGAGTTAGTGGATCACGAAGGGACAGTCTTGGCGGAGCCTAGAAATGGGCTCTATCTTAAAAAATACTATGCATGATCTTTAGCCAAGGCTGTTTGTTGTATATTATTGTACAACTTTTTTTCATAGTTAGGTCTTGTTTATCGTGATCGGGTTTGTGATTAGTTTCCATTTCTTGTGGTAGATGTCAATGGAATCTTCCACCTACATAGGATTCGCGGATGGTGCAAGCCGTCACACTTAACACTCAGCCTCAGCTGCTTGGGTGATTTTTACTCCTATGGGTCATGTACTGTCTTCAGGAGGTGTATGTCTACGGCCATCTTCCAACAATGTTGTTGAATATAGTGTCGTTATCGAGCTTCTACGGGATGCCATTTCGCATGGTGTTCTCTCTCTTGAGGTACGTCTTGATTCAGAGTTAGTAGTGTCACAGCTAAATGGTTTGTACCATGTTAGAGATCTGACGTTATTGATGAGGTTCTTACGTGTGAGATTGCTAGAACGGCAGTTTGAGAACATAACATATATACACATTCCAAGAAATTTTAATCAAATTGCTGACTCATATGCTAACTATGTGTTAGATTGGCATTTGTTTCATTCATTATAAATTAATCATAAACACAATTTTTACACATGTAAATAAATAAACCGATCACCATAAAACTTTTTTATATACATCAAAAATGTGGTAATACATAGTGTCATAATACAAAATTGGGGCTTTGAAAGCCACCATCATATACACGGTAGTACAAAATAGATACACTCCCAGGTGTCTAGTCCTGTGGAGGTGGATGAGGGTTGTGATCATGATATGTCACCACGGCTCTAGCTAGCCGCCGGAATAAACGGACCCATGCGCGTGGTACACCAACCACCTGTTTCTGCATAGCCTCAGGCAAGTCCTCGACTTGCACCATGGGAATCCGATGAGTCAGTCATACAAGTTGGTATGGATGCTTTGGAGCGTTCACTCCGCATCCACACCGGTGATATCGTCTCCCCTTCCCCTCTGTCTATGACGTGGGAAGCCCTCTGGTCGCCGTGGTCCCACATCTGCACATGAATGGTAGATGTCACTATGTATTGTCACCCAAAAACATGTCTTTTTGATTCCATATAATCAAGAAAACACAAAAAATTTAAATAATCCAAAAAATTTTAAAAGAGTAAGGGTCGAGATTTGTTACCTATGTCTCCATATGCTGATCCTGGTGGTAATGGCATGTCCGGGTCTCCCCAGAAGTCTATCCCTGCATAAGGGTAATCCTCTATGGCAATAATCTGCCGTCGCCACCATGGAAAAAAGTCTGCTGGATAAGGGTTGGCCACCCTACCACCCCCCAGTCTGCGCATCGCGTCTGCCCAATGTCGTTGGGCCAGATCTCGAACCCCGTGGAGAGGAACATCCACTCTAGGGCTCAATCCTGGAACACGCTCAAAGAAAAATGTGCTCAAGATACTGCTGAACCCGAAGTTCCGTATCCTACCTGCCTTGCACTCATTGAGCTGATGTTTCATGTTGCTCAGTAGGGAAGTGCTCCAGTCATAGATGGTCGGTGTCATGCACTCCACCGCATAGAACATCAGTGGCTGAGAGGCCTGATGAAGTGATGCTAAGCCTGCTATCCTGCCCAGCGTCAGTAGTATGGCCTTTAGGCCCAGCACCTGTATAGCATTGGTGGGAACTTGGCTCCCCACCTTCTCCGTCTCTGGGTAGCAGTACACAGCTATGTACTCATCGATAGTCAGCCCATGACCTGGCCCTCCGCGGGCACGAAGGTTCACCATCTCACCCCGCCGTGATAGACCTGTGATAAAATAGATATCCTCCACCTCAATGGTGAGGTACCGTCTAGCCGGAAGGACTCTGAGTCCGGAACCCAATAGTCTACAAGCATCTGTAGTGGTCCTGGTTTGGCCCTCAAGCCTCCTAGGCACCAAAACTTGTAGAGTCTGCATCTTCTTAGAGCTTCTTGATCCATTCTGTCAGCCCTTACTGCTTCCTCTACATCACCATGCTCGCGTTCTCGCCACTCTAGCACCATCCTGCATGAGAAGTTGACCAAATGTCCATTAGATTCTTAGAAATCCTTATGTGCGGCGTCATATGCAGCTGTTTTCAAAACAGCCGCGTATGTACGTGGTTTCTGGTCCCTTTTCCACGTATAGCCAGCCCTATACGCGGAAAAAACTTCGATACCCACGTGGGCCATGGCGCTCATGTATGTTTGGCCTTTAAAAATTCATTTGACCATGAAAAATTATAAAACTTGTATTGAAATGCAAGCTGAGAACATGAGTAAGTACCTGGAAGAATCGGTTGTGAATTCCGCCGGCTGGATCTCCTGGAATTTGCAGTTGAATATCAAGGCTCCAATGGGTAAAAGTTTCAAATGATTTATATTTTTTACTATTTATAGAAAAAATTTCAAATATTCGAAAAATTTTACCCCCTTTCCTATAGTTTTGACCGTTTCTAACCTTTTTGGACCGTTTCTGACCTAATCTGTGATGTAGAAGACCGTTTTCAGCGATGTTTCAGCCTTTGGATTGACCCGTTTGTACTGATCTCAGGTATAACGTCTATACTGGCATATAGGTTAGGTTCACCACCGTTTGCATTTTGCATGACCTTATGACCATGTTATTATATCCTTAGGTACGAACCCACTCTATTATGTTACGGAACCTTCTTGCTGCTATAGAAGTGGCATGATATGAGTGGTAGAGACTTACCTTACATGGGTACCCTAGTTAGCGCCATATTTGCATTTGGTGCCCATGCCAATGTTTCCACCTTTAGGGTGTGGGAGTCCGTTGTATAGTATTGCCATGACATTTAGCAAGAGCCTCATACTCCTCTTGATCTTATGCTGGCCTGTTTCCCCCCGGACTCCCCTTGTATCAAGTTGTGAATGCATTATCATGAGCTTTGCCTGTCTTATTGAGCTTTATGTCGGCTTCCCTGACATTGCGCTTCAGCCATATAGCCTGAGCTTGTCTCATGTCTAGCCATGCAGAGCCTTTATTTATATCCTTTGCAACTTGATTCCCTTTTTACCAGGAGGGGACTTTTCCCCGAGTGTCGATATCCTACACATGTATCCTTGCATTGAGCATAGGTATGTTCCACTGCTTGGAACTAGTTTGTTTGCCTTACATGACACTCGTCTCCTCCTAGTTTGTAACTATAAAGCTAGTTTATTCTTTTTTCAAGCTTTTCAAATAACTGAAAAAGACCAAAAAAATCAAAAAACCAAAAATCCGGACAAGAAAAGATATTATCTTTGGCAGCTATCGAGTCGTGTCGCCTTCGAACAGAGCACTGTATATCACATCCATTGGTTGGGTTATAGTTTGACTTAGGAGCTGTACTCGTTATCTGAGTTTTATCTCCACCGACTGGTTAAGCTTCCAGTCCCTATGGAGCCTCTATTGATGCCTCCTGCGTCATAGAGATGTCCCAGGTTGTATATCGAGTCTATGCTGCCTTCATTCAGTCACCATACGCCGTTATGCTCTTGTTCGAAGGAAGTTGAAACCTGAGTCGGCCATTCCTCAGTTATC
>LPNX011149451.1:125493-139780 GCA_001517045.1 Pseudotsuga menziesii
TGGACCAATTGTTGTCTTTTGATGTATCATCGACCATCCCTAAAAACATTAGAAAAATGATATACGCGGCATTTTCCCCGATAACCGCGTACATATGCGTATATTCCCTCTATAGTCGCGTACATCGGGATGTGTACATAATCCAAAATCCTTTGGAGCGTTCCTTGACTTGGATCCGACTCATATGACTCCTGGCCTTCCATATGCCTTGAGATCGTACGGATTCGACCTTTCAGTATCACTTTGAAAAGTTATATAAGGAACCATTGAGACATTGAAAGCATAAGAGAGAATTGAGAGTATCAAAACTATAGTCCATTGTTGCCAGAACTTATAATTGAGTCTGCATCCCTTTGTCCCTTTGGAGCACTGTTGTGTTCTTCCCAAGCTTGCCCTTTGCTTGTAAGCTTGCTATAAAAGTGATGGAGGATTGAGGTGGTGGAGGCCCAAGTGGGGGATTCAGTTTCTCTGGTTCGCAGACGTGCCATCAGAGGTTATCACTTGTAATCTCTGATTCATATTAATAGAAATATCTTTTCCTGTCCAGTAATGTGTATTTGAATGTATGTTGTATCCATTGGAATATGTCAAATGCTTATACATTATTGATTATATATGCTAGAATAGATCTAACACCATGAAATATAGTATGCTTGTCTTGTTTACTTGTTGTTGAGGACGTGCTATAACAATTCAAGCTGAAGATTGGAAAGCTCAACGAGGATCTACTTCAACCATCCGGAATAAGGTACGAGGTACGAGGTGCAAGAATCTTGTTGGCGAAGATAGTAAACTGCTTGTTGAGGCTGCGCATGATATCTTCGGCTGCTTGCTCTTTCTCCGCTATCTCCTGCAATGTTGCTCTAGATGCTTCATTGGCCTTTTCCTGTGCAAACGCATCATACTCCTTCAAGACTTTAAGCTGGTTGTCCACAGCAGTGCTCAATTCCAAGGCCTCGTTAATGAGGGGCTACACAGAGCTCACTAACAGTGTTTCTTTTCTTCTGCAAGACTCAATTTCTTGTTGGAGCTCATTACTATGCTTTACCTTAAGCATCTTCTGCATAGGAGGTAATGTCTTAATTTCTGCTTTTACTGCACCCAGCTCTATTTGTCGCTGCTTGATGGTTTCTTGCAACTTTTCTACTTCTGGGTTGTCCTCCAAGTTTTCCTAGGCCTTAACACTTTCGTCTAGCAGCTTTGATGCACTACTGACAAGATCTGAGATCTTAGTTGCTGAGGCCTGAATATCTCTACGACGTTGTTCCCTGACCTCTGGTGGACTCTCAGGAATGAGGCGAAGCTGAAGCTCCACAATCTGGGCCTCATGTTCTGCTTTCATCTTCTCTATCTAGCTTCTAGACTGTTGTGCATAGTCTTTGAGCTTTACTATTCTTTGCTCTGGTTCTTCTTCAGCCTGCATGTCGAAGTCAGGGAGACTTCGACACGCCTCATCCAATACTCGCGCTAGTGTAGCCTGCTTGTTTTCTGCTTCTCTCTTCTTCTGTTCAGCTTCTTTCAACTGTGCTTCGAGGCTCTCACTCTGCTTCATGCTATTCTCTAACTGCATGTGTGTGTAGTTGTCTCATTCTCGGATCTCCTTCATGAGTGCCAATTGACAAAAATGCAACTCCGGCATAGACAACTTAATGTAATCTATCTCAACTATCATGCTCATCTACAATCGAGATGCTGCGTCAGTTATTATAAGGGCTGCACTTGGTACTTGTCCTCTGTTGTTTCTGGCTGGCCACTGTCTAGTATATGGTTGCGCGCCTACTGGGGCACTGCTTGCTGCAACGCCAGTTGCTGTTCTTTCCGCTAACTCCTTAAGTTCTGTAATTCGTTGTGCTACGCCAGTGAGCACATCAAGATGTTTAGTTTCAAACTCTTCTCATTTGCTGGAAAATACCTCTGTAGACTTCGTCAGAGCCTGATCAAGCTCTTCAATCAACAAATCGGGCTCTTCGACGATATTCTTGCCCTTTGACACCTTAGTTTTCTTTCTGGGTTGAGTTTTAGTAACTTCCTCCACTTCTGGGGACTTGCGCTTATCCGGGTGATTAGGGTCTAAGATGGTCTTGACTGATTCTTCTTCTTCTTCTTCATTAGCTCCGTCATCTCCACCATGGTCACCTTCGCTCTGCTGTGACTCATCTTGTTCTTCGCTCTCTTCTACTGGGTCATTTTGCTGCGTCCTTCATCCATTCAGCCGGCCACTGCTAAACTACTGTGAGGATGTCTTCCTGGTTCACCATGTATGGTAACTTCCACCATGTGTGTTTGTTATCTGCGTGGGCTTGGATGAAGACATTATGCATATCATCCCTGAATTCGTCCACTCCAATATACTGAGAAAATAGCTCATTACTGAGCCACGGTGTTTTCAGGATCTCATATGTAATATTCATCGAATAGAAGGTGAACACGTAGTTCATCATCTGCTGCAAGGCTTTATCCTGTGATACCCAAAGAGATGCATACCTTGCTGTGCCAAGCATCTCCAGAGGCACATCAACAAACTGTGCCTCAGTAGGTTCTCTCCATCCTACCAGTGCAATAAGCACTAACAACCATGAATAATGAAAGGCTCTACCTTTCTCCTGTGCATCGCGGACATCTGCAAGGAATTCTCTAGCAATGTACTCTGTCCATTTGTAACTATAGCCTTCGGCACAGTTTGTAGCAATACTGACAATCGGGGCAGGTACTTCATTAGGTCTGCACTTCCGCATTAGTTTGCATGCTAGGATCTCTTCGGTGAAGTGAATGTTCTAGTGCCGAATAGTCGATGTTTGATACCCTCGATTTTCTTTTGTCAAACCGAAGCGGTCCTTCATGTACTGCGCCAGCTTTGTATCTTCGTGCTTTCCAACAAATTCAATCCCAGGATCAGGCCCTTCCTTTGGCAAGCATGTAATCCTATGAATCAGCTCTCCATTAATAGCAATTTTTTGGTTTCCTATCCATAGGTGCCCATCATGCACCAACGCCAATAACTGCTTGACCACCATGGCAATCTGTGGGTTGCGACCAAAGTGGGGGACATTCAGCATCTTCAACAAGCCAGCTTGCTCCAAGCCAGCAGCCCACTGCTTTACTTCAAGCAACGTCATTCCAACCTCCGGATAATGGATGGAGTGCAAGTATTTCCCATGTGCGAACTACGAAAATTTTCGATGATCATTCGTATCGTGGTCTGCATACTTGATCCGGTCTAATCTTCCTGTCATCGTTCCAACCAACTTCACACCCTGTGGCAGCGAAGGGGTGCGTAACGTGAACTTGGTTGTCCGCCGAGGTGGCTGAACTCCTGGTCAAACAGGCGGGAGATATGGTGGACGCTGCGATGCAACGTTCTCATCCTCACCGAAGTCTTCGAAATCTTTAGGTGGGAGTTCTGTCGAACCAAGAGGATTCATCATGGGATCCTCCGGTATCTTTCCTGATGGATTATGCCTTTCTTCGTTCTGCTTAGAGTGAACTTCTGCCTTAAACTTCTTCCTGTTAGATCATGTCTGCATCGGTTGATTCGGCACTGGGGAAGTCTCTTCGCGAGGTGCAAATGCAGGTGGGTTTCTCATAAGGTTCTGCAGACCCCTCTCTATGAATTCTCTCAACAATTGCTGGACTTCACAATCAGCTGACATGGACTCAACTCAAGAAAATGCGTAATGCGAAATTCACAGGCCTGGGTGTCTTCTTATAGAATTCAACGACCAAATTTGTCATAACTGTGCATTAAAGACACCAAATCTGACCGAGGGACGGTATATCTTGTCCAAATGGCGCTAGATTTCCCAAAATCTCATCATTACAGGCAGTTAATGTAGTTAACGTATCGGCGCCGCCAAATCTGATTTTTTTCCAATGGTCGCATTTTAAGCTTCGACGCACCTTTAGTCTTCGGTACAACCAATAACTTTGGCTTCGCCACAATAAGGATCTTCGACACAATATAGACCTTCGACACATCCTGACACAAGCTTCGACCCACGACAGAATTTCTTCCCCAACCTTCGACACTTCGTAAATTATGAAACAATCTGTCGACGCTCTCTAAGAACAGCTTCATTATAGTCTAGTACCCAATTTCAACTGTTCTTGGTATTTAGACTCTTCTTCTTGTTATTACTTCTGATCAGGGGGTACAGGCCCATCCCTGTACTTCTTCAATCTACTTCCATTCACCATGGAGGGTAAAATTTCTCCATTCAATTTAGCTAACTGAACTGCACCACCATTGGTACCTTTCTGAACTATGTATGGTCCTTTCCAATGTGTCTTGAAATTACCTGGGAACTTCATGAATTTACTGTCGTACAAGAGCACAAGATCACCATTCTGAAAATGCTTCTTCTTAATGTGTCTATCATGCCATGCTTTTTCTCTAGCTTTCTGTACTTGCTGCTGGAAACCTGCAATGAATCTGTCTTCTTCTAGTTCCAGTATCTTCGCCAACCTTTCATTCAACATGACTGGATCATCCATTTCTGTGAAGGCAGATATTCTAAGGCTAGGGACAATGTACTCCATGGGCATAACTGCTTCTTGTCCATATACCAGCCTAAAAGGTGTGTGACCTGTCAAATTCTTGCAAGTGGTTCTATAAGCCCATAATACTGCTGGAATTCTAAGATCCCAATCATTTTTGTTAACATTGCAAACCTTCGTCAGAGCGTGCTTAAGAATCTTGTTAAAGGCTTCGACAGTTCCATTTGCTTGAGGATGGTAGGCAGTACTCTTCTGATGATATACTTGAAATTCTTCGGTCAATGCTTCAATAGTCTTATTCAGAAAATGTGATCCTTGATCACTCATAAGAATTCTAGGACACCCAAACCTTGACAAGATATTATCAAATATGAACTTCACAGCTGTAGCAGCGCTACAGTCCTTGACTAGTTGAGCTTCGGCCCAACGATTAAGATAATCAGTTGTTGTAATAATGTATCTTGCTCCAGATTTCTTTGCAGGGGGATTGATTGGTCCAACAAAATCAATATCCCACTTGTCAAATGCTTGTAAAGTTACCTGCAGAACCAGAGGCATCTCATCCCTCCTAGATGGTTTTCCTGTCCTCTGACAGATATCACAGCTGTGGCAATACTCTCTTGCATCCTTATGAATCATAGGCCACCACAATCCAACTGTCAGAATCTTATGTGCCGTAGATTTTCCTGCATAATGACCTCTTGCTGCTCCAGAATGTGCTTCAGCCAAAATCAATGTCTTTTCATGCTCCAGGACACATCTGCGCAGTATTTCATCTGGTCCCATCTTATATAGTTGTCCTGCTATCAAGGTAAAGTCAGCTGCTCTAACCACCAGCTGCTTCTTCTACTGTGTTGTCATCTCAGAAGGTGCAAAACCTGTAGACAAGTACTGAACAATATCCTAAAAATAGTCATCAACCATCTGGATGGAAAACAACTGGGCATCAGGAAGACCTTCGTCCAAACTATTGGGTTCTTCTCTTGACTCGAGCCTCGACAAGTGGTCAGGCCCCAGGTTAAGTCTTCCTGGCTTAAGTATGATCTCAAAGTCATACTCCTGAAACAAAATCAGCCATCTGCATATCCTTCCACCTAACACAGGCTTGTTAACCAAATACTTCAAAGCAGAATGGTTAGTGAACATCTTAAAATGAGATCCTAACAAATAATGTCGAAATTTCTGCTGAACATCTTAAAATGAGATCCTAACAAATAATGTCGAAATTTCTGCAAGGCATAAACCATAGCTAGACCTTCTTGTTTTGTCGTAGTATAATTCTTTTCTGCTGTGGACAGTTTTCTACTTGCGAAAGAAATAGGGTGATCAATATTACCTTCACCTGACTGAGCCAATACTATACCTAAAGCAATGGAAGATGCATCGACATGAACATGAAACTCCTTACTCCAGTCAGGGAATACTAAGATAGGGGCAGTTACCATCTTTTCTTTCAAAATATCCAAGCTTTCCTGACATTCAGGTGTCCATTCAAACTTAATATCTTTCTTCAATTTATTTTCCATAGGGGCTGTAATCTGAGCATATCCTTTAATAAATTTCCTGTAATATCCAGTATGACCAAGCGTAGTGCGAAGTTGCTTAACAGACTTTGGAGGTGTCAAGTTCACAATAATGGCTATCTTCGCAGGATCCACCATCAATCCTTGCTTGAATACAATGTGACCTAGCAGAATTCCAAAAGGTGCACAAAAGAGACACTTCTTCAGGTTTAATGAAATCTGATGTTATCTACACTTGTCCAGCATAAGTCTTAAACTGGTTATATGATCCTTCAATAACCCAAAGATAGTCCAATCATCAAAGTAAACTTCCAAGAACTTATGAATAAATTCCTTAAATGCAGATATGACTACTCTGGAAAACATAGCAGGTGCATTCTTCAATCCAAAGTGCATAACAGTATACTGAAAAGATCCCATTTCTATAGCGAAGGTTGTTTTATGTCGATCCTCTGGAGCAATTCTGATCTGATGGTAACCTAAAAATCCATCAGTGAAAGAATACACTTCTTGACCTCCGACATTGTCTAAAACTTCATCTGTAAAGGGAGTAGGAAAAGGATCATGTAAACAGGCATCATTCAGCTTCCTCAGATCAACACAGATTCTGATTTCTCCCTTGGTCTTCTTTTCTTGTACCACCACAGGGCTGACCCATTCAGACTCTTCGACAGGCTCAATGATTCCTGCAGCGAGCATCTTATCTAGCTCCATCCTGACTTTTTATTTTTACTTAGGGTTCAACCTATAAGGGCGCTGCTTCACAGGCTTCGCATCAGCTTTCAAAGGAATTTTTATCACTCCTATATCACCAAGGATACCTTTCATTTCTGAGAACTTCGTCGGAAATAAGTCCTGATACTCATGGAGGAGTTCAGTCACTTTGCTCACCATTTCTTCATCCCAATAATCTCCAATGGTAGCGTACTTGGGCATTTCTTCTGATCCAATGTTTACTTTCCTTGTCTTCAAGGGTTGAGGTACTTCAGGTGATTCGACTGTTGGTCCATGTACTTCGCAATGTCCTTCTGACTCAGGAATATTAATGTTGCGAGGGTCATCGTCTTCATCAATGGCGAGGTTATAGCATTCTACTGCATTAGCTTCTTGTTCCTTCCAATCAGGTTGGTACTCAGCTATTTCTTTATCATCAAACACCTTAGTATGGATCAACCTAATAGCTATGTCCAAAGCAGGGAAAACCTCAGAAATAGAAAATGTGAGCACAAAACTATCAGCAAGGCTAACCCAACTTACAGTACCATGGCGAAGTTCCACCTCCACATACCAGTTCTTTGCTACAAGTTCCAGAGTGTGTACAAACCTATGTACCCATTCTTCACAAGGTACATGCTTCCATGCTTCATAACATTGCTCCAAATGTTCCTGAAGGCTAGTCTTACCATTAAATCTGCTTCGTACCTCCTAAGGTTGATCCATGAATCTCAGGCGAAGAAACTTTTGATAGGCGCTCCAACTGTGAATATACTTTTTATGACCATTCCACCATCTAGCAGCTATGGCTCTGAATACTGAATCTAGAGTCTCAATTTTCTGTGAATTTGGTACTTGCTCTAAGAATTGTTCAATAAAATCTTCTAGGTCTGTCAAGCCATCAAAAGTAGGTAATATTCTTGTCTGTGAGCCAACCCATCTGATAGACTTAGTAATTCTTGCACATCGATGTCCATGTAGCTCATAAAGTCGATCCTGCCAATTCTCTAGGCCTTCGTCTGAATCAGTCATGCAAGAACTGTCACACTGCCAATCCATTATACCTTCAGCAGTAGGGTTAACATAGTCTTCTTCTTGAGCTGTGATGCTGTAAATATGATCCAAAACATCCTGATCTTCAGCTCTGACTGGCTCTGTATACCTTTCTCCTTGAGAAGGGTCCAACGGTACTATGACTATCAAGCCTTTTCCTTCAAAATTCATATGTCTATTCCTAAGGTTGATTACTTCATCATTGTCTAGTGCCCATTCAATTCCTAGCAATGTTGGATAGGGGTTGCTATCATCAATTATTTCAATGACTTCAAAATCTGCTAAGGTACTGACTCCATCAATATCCACTGGTACACTAGGGAATCTTCCCAAGGGCACAATCTTCTGTTGATTGGCTAATCTCAACTGTATAGGGGACCATTCAAGCATAGGTTTTCCCATTTGTTCCCATGTCTGCTTAGTTAGGACATTCACTTCTGATCCCATGTCTAAAATGATATCAGTCATGTCATAATCTCCTATCTGAGCATGCAATCTCATTTCTCTTCCAGTCCTTCTAACTCTATTAACAGTTTTTCCTCTATCAGAACTTCGCTGAGGTTCGCAAGACGCAATAACTTTCTGTAACTCATTCAAAGCATTCTGATTTCTTAATAACTTCATACAACTATGTAAAAATGATGTCAGTGTACTTACTTGATCCGACAAAGCTTCTTGAAACTGTAACTGCTGTTGATGTTGTTGCGTAGTTGCTACTGATGTTCTCGGATTAGCAAAGTCTTTTTTAGCTTCCATAAATGTTCCTTTTTCTCGTCCAACATCGAAGGCTGGAATTTTCCCTGGGATCTTACGGACCCAAGCCTCGTCAGTCTGTTTCCCCTTATTCTGCACCTGCGTCATAGTTCCACTCCTGGTAACAACGTTAATGGCTGGGACAGGTCTTTTCTCTACAGCAATCATCTGAACATTTTGAGTAGGAGTGCCATTTCTTTCTTGTATCTTGGCTATCAACTGTGGGCATTTCTCAATCACATGATCTACTGCTCTGCAATATCGACATGTCGTAGTTGGGTTCTGACAGTCTCTAGCTACATGTCCTGCCTAATTACAGTTATAGTAAATAATCTGGCCTCATCCTCTTCCAAGCATACCACCATGACCACAACCTATGAAATTACCTCGACCTAGTGTACCACCACGGTAACCATATCCATCATTGCCTTGTGCGTCAGTTTGTACCCTATAAGCATCATAGGTTCGCTCTCTCATGAGGTCAAATCTGTGACATTCGTCTTCGTTGTGTCCAACTGACTTACAGAACTTGCAGTAGGGATTCTTAGGTACTTGAACATATCTCTGCAGCAGATAGCAATCTTCAGGTCGATGCCGGCCAGTTGTTCTTCAGCAATGCCCTTTGCTTCAGCAATTCCCTTTGCTTCAGAAGTATGTACAGACACCTAAGAACCTATACTGTGTCTTCTGCAAGTCTGTCGGACATGATGAACAGGATTGCTGAGCCTATGATCTTATGTTAGATAGAAAACATGACGTATACAGAGTCCAGTCTGAAACACAGGGTCCAGTAGCAGGACCACAGCCTGATCCGGCTTACGGTGGCCATGGAGGAGGACCACTGTATACGTCATGTTTTCTATCTAACCCGGCTTACGGTGGCTGTGGAGGAGGACCACTGTTGAGGGCTACTGGGCAGACCCGGGTTTACTATAATCATGGGTACTATGCACCGCTTCGCTTTTCTGTCCTTCGTCTTCAATGCTTCAGCCTCGTTGCTCCTTCTCCTTTATGAGGGTCGCTGAGCCCTCTTGTCTTCCGCTGCTGCCTTCAATGCAGTGGGTGAGCTCTCTCTTCTCGGCCGCTCAAGTACCGTTGCCTTTCTTGACTTCTCTATCTCAAAAGTCATGGTTTCCAGCTCTGCTCTGCAGCTGGAAACGTGCTACGGCGTCGTAGCTCTGTCTTATCTTCTTTCCGCCAAAACTTATCTCTCCGCTAAACTAGCAGCTGCTTCTGTAGCTGCGGGACCCTGCTCCAACAGTCCCCTAACACTTACTTGTGGCTCGTCCTCGAGCCACTTCCAGCGGGCTTCTCCTGCTATAGCTTTGCAAGACATATGGTTCATGAGTCTCTAGACCTAAGCTCAGTCCAGTCTGAAACACAGGGTCCAGTAGCAGGACCACAACCTGATCCGGCTTACGGTGGTCGTGGGCAGACCCAGGTTTACGATAATCAACCAACAACACCCCTAGCTCACTGGCCCTTTCGGCGACAGACCGCAAAGCGGCCTGAAGTCTCACCCGAAGTGATTCTAATGGGTTGGCCAAGGACTCAAGTGTCTTGGACTAGGTTCTGTGGTAATCCTACTTGCGGCTCACAGCTCTTCTAGCTGCGAGGTCTCGTTCTCTGCGCGTCGCGCGATCTTCTGCTCGCATCGCGCAATCTCCTCGTCTCGCAGCTCTTCTAGCTGTGAGATATTCTTTAATACCCCGTCGTGCGGTCCCTTCCTACGTCGCACACTTTCCCTGGATCGCGATATCTCCGACCTTACCACTTCGCCGTGCACCGTGTGACACGCAGCTCCTGCCCAACGCTGAGTCCTTAACCTGCGGTATCATGCACGGCAGCTCCTCTGTCGATGCAGTATCACCTCTCTGTGATATCCTACCTCCGCGGTTTAGCGCACTTAGCGCTGCTCGTGTCGATGTGCAAGACTTAACATACAAGGCTGTTCAATACTACGACTAGTGACTGTTTCACGCAAAGAATAAATGAACCACATACAACATGCCAAAGACTTCGACTTATATTTATCCTTTTATGTTACTGTGAACTGATTAACACCTTCATTCATTAAACTGTAAACAAAGTCCATGAAATGACTGAGAAATGCATAAGTAAACATAACACATAAACCAATCACATAACACTCGATTTTAACGTGGTTCACCTCTAGGATGGAAGTTACGTCCACAGAACTGTGTTTTGTTATTATAGCTCAGGAGAAGTTAAAACACAGTTCTGCTGCACCGCATATGCAGCTCAAGATCTTCTCTCTTAGATCTCTTTTCTTCTCTATATTTCTCTCCTACAATATACTCTTCCCTCTCTGTCGATCCCTGCGAATCGTTACATGCATACTCTATAAGCCAGCTACTAGTTACAATAAGATTGCTACCACTAATAACAGAACCAGAGCTCAACTCTATTACAATACAAAATAACTGTGAGCTGACAGACTCAATGGCTAACTGTATGTTATCCGACTAGCTGGATGGCCTAAATGCCCAAAATGCCAACACGCCAACCTTTTACAATACAAAATATATCCCTTTGTAGGCAGCCCGAAGGTCTTGCCATTACAACACTGTGGGCCTATCCCAACACTAACCCAAACCCTAACTAGTGACAGTCGGCCATATCTGTACTTGAGGTAGCCGCTTTCCGTCACACCACAGCTCTCTGCAGTCTTCCATGCTTCCCGGCGTTGATCATGGGTACTGTGCACCGCTTCACTTTTCTGTCCTTCGTCTTCAATGCTTCAGCCTCGTTGCTTCTTCTCCTTTATGAGGGTCGCTGAGCCCTTCTGTCTTCCGCCGCTACCTTCAATGCAGTGGGTGAGCTCTCTCTTCTCGGCCGCTCTTCTCTATCTCAAAAGTCATGGTTTTCGGCTCTGCTCTGCAGCTGGAAACGTGCTATGGCGTCGTAGCTCTGTCTTATCTTCTTTCCACCAAAACTTATCTCTCCACTAAACTAGCAACTTCTTCTGTAGCTGCGGGACCCTGCTCCAACAATCACCCAAGGTCTCATGAGAGGCATCCTCTCAAAGAAGAAGAAAAACCCTTTATCGTGAAAAGAGACCTAATGGAGTCTTCTTTAAACTCTTTTCGGACTCCCTAAATATGAAAAGATTGTCGAGTACTTGTATTCTTCATACTCGTAAAAGTATTTGAAGAGTCGTCTCTCCAACGGTAGGTTATCTCTTTTTCAGTTCGGATAGACTATTTACAAAAAAGGAACACTCCATCCAATCATTACTAGAAGAATTCTCTTGGGTATTATTTTATACTTTTTTGGGCCCTAGAGACTAAATCATACGAAAAAGGACCCTTTGGAGTGTTCTTTCATCTTCGTTCAGACTCTCTAAACGTGAACGATACCGAGTTAGCTTTCATTGGACTCATTAAACTAAACACTAAGAGACCCTTTTTTGGGAACGAACCCCTCCTTTCTCAGGTTCGTAAAATGTATGAGAATGGACTTATCTTTGGATAAGCTACAACGAGTGTTTGTTACCCTCTTTGGACTCGTAAAAACGAAAATAGGCAATCATCAATCATGATGGGGAAATTAAGGGAAGGGAATCAATTCATTTTTGTGAATAATATGGTAGTTTGTCGTCACCTTTAAACATGGCACTTGTCTGCATTTCATTCAGTCAATTGGGTAAATCAGCTTGTATCTGATTCGATCCACTTTCATGAGTCATGTCACTCCTTTGAGTCTTTCAAATAATGCATCATCCATTGTCGTATTGTGTTCCGCCTCGTCGAGTCAATGCTGCCAAGTCTTTTGTCACGCCACTCGATGTTCAAAGGGAAGTTAGAAGTTTACCTCTGCAGTTAAAACAAACTCTGTGTCAGTACTTTTGAGTCAGTCCTATGGTTCATTATCTACAACATTCCAAAATTTGTTCTGAGTTTTGTGTCGTTGATGTGTAATCATTATGGCCCTCCTTCAACAAGACTATTCCTGTCGACATCAGCTCATCATCAAGGAATTAGTCTTAGAAACAAATTTAGTACCTTGAGATCTGTATGCCTCAATGACAGATTCTCTCACTCTCGACATAGGTTCACATCATTGACCTTTGATCGGGAGATTCGACTGAGTGTTCGACAACAAAACATTTATTCACACTTAGTAGATTGTACTAGGGTATCTTGGGAATCATTGACATCAATGGTGATCTCCCTCACACTTGTTAATGGTTCACATCATTGACCGGTAATCAAGTGGTTTCTACCATGTTCGACTTCAGATCATTGTAATCACATGGATAGAATCATACTTTGTGGAAGATGAGACAAAGACCCTGGGTATTTGTTGAAAAGTACTCATAGCTTTCTCCCCAGGTTGCGATGGAGTATATTGTATGAAGTACCAGCATGGATCCACATTTGTATGGTCGTGGCTATGCTCAAATTTGTGTTTGTATAACATAGATCTACATTGTATGCTTGGTAGCTATGTCTAAGTTTGAGTCCTCTATCACATGGATCTACGTTATATTCTAGTAGCCATGGTTGTTTATCTCTCTCATGGATCTGCCTTGTATTGGTCTGCAGCCATGATGAAGACACATTTGCTCATGAGTCAAAGGTATTGATGTATTGCAGATGCTTGGTTGATGATCTCTGATCAAGCTGATTCTTGCCTTGAAGTGATAACTTGCTCTTTCAAAGCTCTCACCTATCATTCCCTCTAGCCTCATGCTTTGGGGGGAATTATGTTATACCTAAATCTCGTCATCAGCATGTGATAAGATGTTGGTTGCGGTGGGCAGACCCGGGTTTACTATAATCAACCAACAACACCCCTAGCTCACTGGCCCTTTCGGCGACAGACCGCAAAGCGGCCTAAAGTCTCACCCAAAGTGATTCTAATGGGTTGGCCAAGGACTCAAGTGTCTTGGACCAGGTTCTGTGGCAATCCTACTTACGGCTCACAACTCTTTTAGCTGCGAGGTCTCGTTCTCTGCGCGTCGCGCGATCTACTCGTCTCGCAACTCTTCTAGCCGCGAGATATTCCTTAATACCCCGCCGTGCGGTCCCTTCCTACGTCGCGCACTTTCCCTGGCTCGCGATATCTCCGACCTTACCGCTTCGCCGTGCACCGTGCGACACGCAGCTCCTGCCCAACGCTGAGTCCTTAACCTGCGGTATCGCGCACGGCAGCTCCTCTACCGATGCAGTATCACCTCTCTGTGATATCCTACCTCCGCGGTTTAGCGCACTTAGCGTTGCTCGTGTCGATGTGCAAGACTTAACATACAAGGCTGTTCAATACTACGACTAGTGACTGTTTCACGCAAAGCATAAATGAACCACATACAAAATGCCAAAGACTTCGACTTATATTTATCCTTCTATGTTACTGTGAACTGATTAACACCTTCATTCATTAAACTGTAAACAAAGTCCATGAAATGACTGAGAAATGCATAAGTAAACATAACACATAAACCAATCACATAACACTCGATTTTAACGTGGTTCACCTCCAGGATGGAAGTTACGTCCACAGAACTGTGTTTTCTTATTAAGGCTCAGGGGAAGGTAAAACACAGTTCTGCTGCACCGCATATGCAGCTCAAGATCTTCTCTCTTAGATCTCTTTTCTTCTCTATATTGCTCTCCTACAATATACCCTTCCCTCTCTGTCGATCCCTGCGGATCGTTACATGCATACTCTATAAGCCAGCTACTGGTTACAGTAAGATTGCTACTGCTAATAACAGAACCAGAGCT
>LPNX011149451.1:139997-178785 GCA_001517045.1 Pseudotsuga menziesii
TGACTGTTGGCCATATCTGTACTTGAGGTAGCCGCTTTTCATCACACCACAGCTCTCTGCAGTCTTCTATGCTTCCCGGCACTGATCATGGGTACTGTGCACCGCTTCGCTTTTCTGTCCTTCGTCTTCAATGCTTCAGCCTCGTTGCTCCTTCTCCTTTATGAGGGTCGCTGAGCCCTCCTGTCTTCCGCCACTGCCTTCAATGCAGTGGGTGAGCTCTCTCTTCTCGGCTGCTCAGGTACCGTTGCCTTTCTTGGCTTCTCTATCTCAAAAGTCATGGTTTCTGGCTCTGCTCTGCAGCTGGAAACGTGCTACGGTGTCGTAGCTCTGTCTTATCTTCTTTCTGCCAAAACTTATCTCTCCGCTAAACTAGCAGCTTCTTCTGTAGCTGCGGGACCCTGCTCCAACATAAGATCCCAAACTTCAGTATTGCCCTCAATCCCAAATTGTGAAACAAGAACATTGGTCCACACATCAAATTTGTATATGAAATTCCAGCACCGCTTCTACCCTTTAGTCAAAAAGTGGTACCTTCTTCAGCACTGCCTGTAATATGTTGGCAGTAAGTGGTGGAACCGCCTTTACCCTTTAAGCAATGTGCAGTTTTTCTCAAAACTGCTCTGTCATGGTGAACAAGAAGTGGTGCCCTTGGTAAAACGTGAAAAAGAGAGGTTCTCACGAAGCTTCTCGAAAGAAGGCTTCATGGCACCCTTACCCCTGATCACTAGGGCCAGTTGGGAGATCCATCCTTGTAGGATCTCCTAGCCACCTCAACTACCAATTTCTCAACCATCCCTATCCATTCCAAGCCTATAAAAGCAGGCTTAATCCCCATGGTTGAGAGAGGAGTAATGTTATGTTGTTGCTTTGATATTCTGGCCTAAGTCAGTCAAGAAGAGCTTGAGGGAGCAAGTTGGAGCTATTGGGGACAAGATGTTGGTTTTGTGAAAGAGCATATCAACACTAAGGAATAGGTTGTAAACTCTTTCTTCCTTTTATTAATGCAAAGTTGGTTCCTTTCCCATATACTTGTTATGTTATAAACTTGCATGTTATTGCTAGATTCCTTAGTCGCTAGCATAGATCTATAGATGATGTTCTGGTATCTTTGATCTCTTGTGTGTTTAATGTGTTTATGCATGTATTTCCTTGGAGACCTTTTGTCATAAGAGAAAAACCACATCACTCCATCAAAGATTGTATTCCAGGTGTTTATAGCTTCTAGGGAAAGTCTTCTAACCTTGTCGTGAACTATTTGTTCTGGATTTGAACCATTCAGACCAGAGGAACAACTTCTATCCATAGAAGGTGTAAAATTCCTAGCAACAACACTTAGAGCATTATCACTAGGAGAATATGGTTCCCCATGAAGATTCTCACCATGAACATTCATGGTTTTGGGGGGCTTACCAAACAAAAAGCCTTAAAGTCTTTGTTTTTGTCAATAAATCCTGATATGATCTTAATTCAGGAAACTATGTGTGACCATTACTATGCTCTCTGCATTTTCTCCAAGATCAAGCCTAGTTGGGAATTTTGTGCCATTGACTCATTAGGCCACTTTGGAGGTCTATTAACTAGTTGGAATCCACTGCTTACTCATTGTAAAGCCTTTATTTCCTATGCGGGTATCCTGGTTAAAGCTAGGTTTAAAGGCCTTGATTATGAATTCTCTATCCTCAACTACAACGACCCCTATTCAAATAAAGATCTATTTTGGAACAATGTCTTGGCTGGGGGCATCTTTGGCCTACCTAATCTCTTACTTGTTGGGGATTTGAACTTCACTATCTCAGATGTTGAAATCTGGGGCAATAAAGCTCGTATTGACTTACTAGCTCCCTTCTTCTCTCAACTTCTAACTAATACCAATATGGTTGATCTGGCCCCTCACACACCTGGCCCTACATGGAGAAATGGACGTGCTGGCTTGGAGGGAATTAACAAAAGACTCGATGGATTTCTAGCCTCTACTCATCTTCTCCCTTCTCTCAACCATTTTAGAACCTGGACCCATCCCTCTGAAATCTATGACTACTACCATGTATATCTAGAATGGAATGTCATGTCGTCCTCTCACCTTTACCCTTTCAAGTTCAATCAGGCTTGGCTTCAGGATAAGGATTTTCCTATGGTTGTTAACTCTTCTTGGGCCTCTGATATACAACTCTTGGTCCATGATTATATGTATATTCTTAACCTAAATCTCAAAAGACTCAAAAGTACAATAAAGGATTGGGAAAAAAAGAAGCTATTGGCTAGGGCTAAAGAGGTAACAAACATTGACTTGGAGATCCAGACTCTCCTTACTACTCGGCTCTCAGGCATACTCTCTGATTGTGAAGCTGGAAAATTTTCCCTACTAAAATGCAAAATCTTGGCTCACGAGGTCTTAACCTGGAAACTCAAATGTAGAGCCAATTGGATTAGTGAAGGTGATGCAAATACAAAGTTCTTCCACAATTATGCTTCAACTAGAAGAAACTCAAAATCTATTTGGGCTCTTTGTTACCACCTAAGTTGTACTTAGTGGTTTTTTATCAAGTGAGCCTAGTGAACTGGACAAAGATTCTTTGTTCGGACTTCAGAAGACCTTCGGAAGTACTTCTGGGAAGTGCTTGTTGTATTATATCACATGTTCATACCCCCATGGGGGAATTGTAATAAATGTTCTAGCATGATAGTGTCTGTAAAAGACTCGGTCTCTTAGACTTTATTTGTCAATCCGATCAGCCCAGGGTGTTTTTTCCCTTGGTTATTATTGGTTGTTGAATAAACGACTAATAATTTCTGAGTTTTTCACTCCATACCTCCAAAGTTGGGGTGGTCGGCTTGGCATTTAGGCCTCTTGAGGTTATTAGAGTCTATGTGTCAATGTATAAACATGCTAGGCATCATGGCCAAATCATATGAACATGTCTAAGTCCCCTTAGGTTTTTTCAATTTTTTAAATTTTTAATTTTTTTCAGTGTTTTTTATTAAAATTTAATTTTTCCAAAACGTAGTCTATTTTTTAATAGTTTAATTGGAAAAATTGGTTTTGTAATAAAAGTGGGCCAAATAATCAGTTTCAGTCATGTAGGTGCTCATTTTCAAGCTAAGAGCACCATGTAAACCCATGGACCCACTTTTTTCAAGTTTTGAGTGATTTTTCATCACTCAGGTCAAAAAACCCCAAAAAATCAATTATTGATTGTTTTATTTAATAAATTCATAAAGAATGGAGCAAATCCAAAATCCTAAATCAGTGGATTCTCAGCCGATTTGATTGAAATCAGTCAGATCTAGACCAGATTGACTGGATCTGACAAATCCTTGACTGAAGGAGGTGATCTGGACAGATCTAGAGTTGATCTTCAGCATCCTTTATGGGGAATTGTGCCCTCTCTCTCTCCTCCACACGTGTGGGCTCTCTTGGAAGCTTTGTGGATTGATGTGTCAGTCTGTGGGTTGATGTGTCAGCTCAATCAGCCCCCCGATTGACAAGTAGGCTCAGTTCGGCTTCAGATCAGCATTGATGGACTCTCCCTCAGCTGCAGTGGTTTGTCTCCTTGGGATTTGCGCCCCCCTGGGCTGGATCTCCTGTTTTGTGTATAAATAAAGCTCAGGTTGCCTCTTCCAAGCTAGTTAGAGTTGGATTGAGGAGCTATGCTGTTGTAATACTGTGTAATATCTTTTGCTATTGGAATAAAGTGAAGCTTTGGAGGCTAAACCTATGTAATGCTTTCATATGTGTGGATTTAACATTGTCTTGCAACTTTTTACCATTGGCTTTCTCTCAATTTCTACATCTGCATCCTGTCTTGCATAATGATTAAGCTAGATCAATAGGAGTATAGCTGGGCAAGTAAGATTACTTGCTTTTCAATATCTCATAGTATATATGCTTAAAGATTCAGGTCATACATGTTTAAATAAGTTTATTTGCATGTAATCCCTCTCTTTCTTCATATATTTCTATTCAGATCTCATAAGGTTTTGTGCAGGATTGTTGGTTAGTTTTCAGGTAACAGGGGTTGGACGAACTGTGGATCTAGCTTGATTCCACTGGGCATCCGACTGTTTTGTGAAGGCATTGTCCCTCGGCATTCCACTAACTAGTTTTCTTTGCAGATCCATTCCCCAGCAGCAAGCGCTCTTCCTGTCCTCTTCCTCCTTCAAATTTCTTCAAAATCAGTCCGGTTACTTGTTTTGCAGCTTTAAATTTGTTAGATCTATCAATTTCAGAGTTCATCTTACATAGATCTTGCTGCCTTAAAGCTCATAAAACTAGATCTCATTCCTAAATAAATTTTTACAAGCATTCTAGATCTAGTTTTAGGGAAAATTGTCATTTTTCAAGGCTGTGAAAGTAGATCTAAAGCTTGTTGAATGTATGGTTTTTTCCTTAGAATCTAAAAATTTATATTCAGCAATTTAAGTGTTTCATAATGGCTACCCCCAAATCAGGCCAAGATCCCAAGGAAATCTTGCTTTCCTTGGTTCGTTTTCCGCTTCTTTAAAACTAGTTTTAACTTAGAATTTTTGGGTAAAAAGTTTGTTCAACCAAAAGTACTTTTGGGCATATTTAATTGTGATAAGCTTGCTGGTTTTTAGCAGGTGTAACATAAAAGAGGAGGAGGTGCTGTCTGTAAATTATTTTTGGACCATTCGAAACCCCCCAGGGGGTCTCCATCTTCCAAAAATTTCAATTTTTTTGCAATTTGTAAACCTTTGGTCTCATCCCATATAAGGACCAAGTGGATTGATTTCAGTTTCTGATATTGTAATCACTGCTAATAAAAAAGAACTTTTTGAATAGGCTCTTTCGAGCCTATTCACCATCCCCCCTGGGGGGATTTACGTCTGTGTCATTTTTTACTTTTTGTTCATCTGTTTTCAGTCTAGTGTAGTTCTAATCTGCAGGGAAGTATACTTTGACTTATAATCATTGTCATATTCCATATCTGGTTGTTTCAAAGTAATTTTAATACTTACCCCACGAGCCTCCTTTTGAGCCGGAAGGTGAAGAAAGGGTCGTGGTAGTCTAATTATAAAATTTTGGTTTGCTTATTTGTTTATGCTTCATTTGCTATCATTAATTGTTTTTATAATCATAATAAAATCAACCCCTCCTTGATTCCCCGATTAAGGTCCACTTGGACCGAAAGAGGTTCCTGGATGGTTTTCTTTTTAATAAGAACACCTCTTTTAAAATTTACTAAAAATAACAAAGACTCCACTGTGTATGCTCTGCACTTGATTGTGGTTCGTCCGATCAATCAAGCTGCATCAAAAGCACTTGAGTGACTAGATTAATTAGTCTTCACCTCCCAAATTAACAAACCATCAAGCGAAAATCCAACGCCTCGAACAAACTGTAAGCGATGGCAAAATACCCAAAGGAGTGGGAACAACTGTAAAGTGACCTCGAGGCGCCGATCTCTGTCACACCCTGATGGGTGCGTTATGAACAATAGTCTCTGAGACTCCGTTCCAGCCCACAAACACCTTGCGGGCAGCCGTTAAAGTTCACTTTTGGACATACTCCAAGTACCCCTCGGGTATATCCGGAGTCCCCTCTTCACCTAATTTAATTCGTTCACATTCCACATTAATTTAAAATCTACCAAGAGACATTTGTAAAACATTATTTCAAGCGCATGCAAGCACATTATTTTTTCTATTGACTCCATTTAAGGCACTAGTGATTTATTTCTTTCGATTATATATATATTGAGTGTCATTACTGTGCTTATATGCTTTAAATCTTGCATCTTGTTATCTTTTGTTTCCATTGGTTAATTTTAAAACTCCTAAACAACTTAATCAATATAACACCATCACACTAAGTAATTATCCTTAGTAACTTAATAGGGTCTACCCCCCTTGGCTTCATTAAGAGTTGAGCCTAAACGGAGGAGTCAAGAACAAGGTGACAGCCTTGACTCGAGACTTGCCCCCAGGGACACACCGAGTGGCTTAAAGATTTCTGCCACGTAACCCAGGTGTGTGAAAGGCGGCAACACTCTTCAGAATCAGGCTGGTGACTTGGTTGAAGATGAGGCCCATCTCAAACATCTGGTTGAACTGCACTTCTTAGAGCTTTTTAAAGATGATGGTAATAATAATATTGTTGATCAACTTAAAGTCATCAATCTCTTTCCCTCCTTTGTATAGAAGGATAAAGCCGATATCTTTCTCTCTGAGATCACTCTATCGGAAGTTGGTGGAGCTTTAAAAGGCCAAAAAGGATAAGAGCCCCGGTCTAGATGGATGGTCGATGGAGTTCTTTCTGTGGTTCTTCCATTTGGTGGGCATTGACCTTCTAAGGGTTGTTGAATAGTCTCGGATTGAAGGAAAGGTCATTAACTCCATCAATGCTACTTTCCTTACACTCATCCCAAGGTGTGAAAAGCCACTAACTTATGTTGATTTTCGACCTATCGCGCTTTGCAATTTAGTCTACAAGCTCATCTCAAAGTTTGCAGCTATCCGCTTGAAGCCTTTCTTGGACAAGGCCATCTCAGCACAACGATATGGTTTTCTCCATAATAGACATATCATTGAACTTGTTGGCATCACATAAGAAATCCTGCACACTATCAAAAAGAAGAAGAAGCAGGTAATGGTACTCAAGTCGGATCTTGTCAAAGCATTTGATCATGTTAACTGGACTTTCTTAAGGCTTATCCTTTTACAAATTGGTGTACTTGTTGACGAGTTCAACTGGATCATGGGTTGTGTTTGCTCCTCAAACTTCTCAATCCTTGTCAATGACACTCCAACAAATTTCTTCCCGGCTTCACGAGGTATTCGACAGGGATTCCCTCTATCCCCTCTCCTATTTATTCTTGTGATTGAAAGTAAATTCTTATTATTGTTGATGCACAGAGAAGAGGAAGGATCCATGGGATCAAAGTCTCCTATAGCTTGTCTATAACACACCCCCTCTTTGTTGACGATGTTATCTTGTTTGGGATGGGGATACTCAAAGAATGGCAAGCATATAAGGAAATATTGGATCTCTTATGTTCAGCTACAGGTATGAACATCGGTTTAGAGAAGTCTTCCTTCTTGTACAGTGAAGTGGATGTTGAGACAAGGGACTTGATTGCCTCCATCTTGCCCTTCAAAATGGAACCCCTCACAGCAGGGTTCAAGTACCTTGGATATTGTCTCAAATACCTGGGCTATTGCACTAATGATTGGAGGTGGATCATTAAAAGCTTTGAAAAAAGAACTAGTAACTGGGCTTACATATTGCTATCTCTTGGTGGAAGGTTGATCTTTGTCAGGTCTTGTTAGCAGGAATATTTCACCTCCTGCGGACAGCAAGGTGTTCCACTGGTCTGAATGGTTCAGATCCAGAACAAATAGAGGACAGAGGTTGAAGACTCTCCCTAGATGTCGTAGATACCTGGAATGTAATGCTTCGATCGTTACCCTGTGTACCTGCAATAAGCTTCAACACGCAAACATATCGAAACCACCAGAATATAATCTACTAATCTATGTTAGTGACTAAGGAATCTAACAACATACATGTGAAATCAAACAACAATAATATATGTGGGATAGAAATCGACTTGCATTTAATAAATATGAAGAAGGTTACAACCAAGCCTTAGTGTTGACATGCATCTCCATGAAACCAAGCATTCTCATCCCCATAAGCTCCGACTCTAGCTCTCTCTATGCTCTCCAATGATATGGACCAAGTGATCAATCCAACAGCATAACAATACCTTAAAAGTTCTCTCTCTCAACCATGGCCATAAGCTTGTATTTATAAGGCTAGATGGATAGGGATGGTTGAAAGATTAGTGGGTGAGGTGGCCTCTAAGATCCTAGGATGAGGGATCTCGAGCTCAACTAACCCACAACAGTAGGGATAAGGGAGGACACGAGGCTTATCATCTAGAAGCCTTGAGAAACTTCTCTCTTTTCCCTTTTTACCCAGGGTACCGCATTTCTCCTTCAATGACAGAGCGGTTCTGGTAAGAAATGCTTATGGACTAAGCGCCATAAGTAGTGGCACCGCTTGTGGATAACAAGGGATAGGCGGTGCGAACAAAGTACCGCTCTTGGATAACAAGGTAAGCGTGGTGCTAGGAATTTTCATGAAAGATTGACATTTAGTATGGGTTTCCACTCCAAGAGCTGGGATTTAGGGCAAGTAGGTATGTCAAATGTCTTATCACATGATGGTGACAGGATTTTGGTATAACAGGTTTGTACTCATGGGGTTCATAGTCTATTGGTTTGCCTTAGCCCGGTTCACCAAATCCATTATGAATTGTCTCAAACATTGCATTTTTACCTTTCTCTGGGGAAACCTCGGGGGCAAGCATAAGATGCACTTAGTTGATTGGTTCTCTATTTCCAAGCCCCATGAATATGGCGGTTGGAACATAAAGAACTTGGAATGGTTTAGTATGTCCCTTAGAATGAAAAGCTTATGGATGGTACTAAGCCATAATGGAATGTGGAGCCATATCATTGGCCATAAATATCTTAAAAAATTATTTGTGGAAGACTTGCTTCACTAACAAAGTTTCCCTATTCAAGGAACTTCTTACTGCTGGAATGGATTCATAAGGACACTTTCCTGGATCACTACGCAACTGGGCTGGAAGGTTGGCGATGGCAAAAGAATTAGGCTGGGTGTTGATCCTATTGTAGTACTGAGCTCCACATTTGTACTCTCTGAGGACCTCAGGGATTATCTCTATGACTTTGGCATTTCTACTCTCAATCAGGCCTGTAACCTGGGAGTTGGTACAAACTCATAGACTTACTGGTTATCTGCAACGGACTTGGACTTGGGAGGAAGTTGGAAGGAACAATGGATTGATTATGTCAAATGTTTAGCTCATGGGTGTATTCGATTAAAGGAAGTCAAGGACACATTATTATGTATGTTCAACAAAGCTACAAGAGCTGTTTCTGCCAAGTTGGCATATGAACACATTACTTCCTCCTTCCTGCCTTTATCTCCTGTTAGTTCACATTCTTGTATTTGGTCCTGTAACGTGCCTCTAAAATTGAAATGTTTTACTTGGCTTTGTATGGAAAACTGCATCAATACTTGGGATAATCTAACTAAAAAAGGATGGGCTGGGCCCAACAGATGCCGCCTCTGCAGAAATTGTGATGAATCTATTAATCACTTCTTTGTTGGTTGCTCTTTCACTCGGGAAACCATGAACATACTAAGTAGGAAATTTCACATATTTATGCATTGGAATGATTCATCCTTACTGGACAATTTAGAAAACTGGTTCAAAAGGGAAAGGAAACATCTCTACCTTCCTTTTTTCTTCATATGGAATCTGTGGATCTCCAGGAACTGTTTCTTGTTTGAGGACAAGCCTCCTGACCCAATCCTCCTATGCCACAGAATTATGGACCAGGTTCACACCTATCTTGTGAACTGTAAAAGAATTTCCAAGCGCATGATTGTAGGTAATGCTCCTGTTTTGACCTACCCATCAGGTTTTTTCGATGGGGCTGCAACAAACAAGTATGGAGGAGCCGATATCTTTCTGCTGACCAGCTAGGATCACTTTTTCTACATCAAGATGGGATGCGGGCTCAACACTAACACCAGATCCCCACTCTTCATGTCTTTGGGGACTCATCTGTTATCATAAACCGGGTCAATTATAAGGCAACTCTCTCTGCCCTTGACTTGGATGGCTAGTGTTTAAACATTTTGGAGCTGAAGGCTTTCTTTCTCACTTTAGACTTTCATCATGTCTTTAGAGAACACTATAAGAGGGCAGATAGTTTATCCAAGGAAGCACTCTCCATGGTTGTTGGCCTACTTTCCTTCATTAAATACTATGAAGGAATAACTATTGGGGAAGATAAGCTTCAACTCTTCTAGAGCAAGCTTGTACCTCCTACTCTTCAACCTTTTGGTTATTTTTTCACGAGTTTGGATGGTTGAGTCTTTTTGCATACTTTGGATGTTTTGAGGTTGACACTGTTTCTCCTCACTGGGTATTGACATTGGTACTCTTCCCTGAGTGCTTGTTAGGATACACTGAACTGGGCTCTTTATGTTTTCTCCTTAGACTTGCATGGCAAACCTACAGTGACAAAGATTGGTTGATGTTTCTTCTTTAGAGTTCACAGATCGATCTCTCCTTTCTGTATTGTTCTAGCCCCTCATATTGCCTTATTCTGATATGATATGATATCGATATTATCGTGTTGTAAACAAGTTTCCTTTGATTCTATTAATGAATATCAAGGAACAACTATTTTTCTTCGGAAAAATATCGAAGCCTTTTATTGTATTTAAACCAGCATAGATCCATCTGAAAGGGGATCTAGAAAGCACCCAGAGGGATCAAAACTCTCAAGGTGCAATTTATGTTGTTTTATATATATTCAATTCTAAATAATTTTAATAATATTTTATTATTTTTTATAAAAGACACGTGTCAACTTTATAATGATAATGAGCACAAAAAAAGTTACACCTCTCTCCCCTATTGGTTGTAAAATACACCCTCTTCAATGCAATGATTTTGAAAGAGTTGATGTTGTCCAACACATGGATTGAGTGTCAATCCCTATGAGCTTCTTCCCCTCTCCTATTTTTGAAGCAAACCCGTTCCCATAAGAGAGTTTAATGGCTCTTTGATCCCCACATAGGGTTGAGGGGTATGGACTTTCATGTTACCCCAAGGGTTAATGTCCGCTCGTGTCGGGGCACTTAATCGAAGCAAGCTCATTGAAATTTATTATATATTGAATAAGCCACAAAAGAATTATCTCAATTCACTAGATCCCTCATATTTGAAGAGCCATTAGAGGTCCGAAGCTCTCATCGAACCTTGATATAAGTAGGGAAGCGCAAGGGGAAGGTGTTATTGGAAGGCACTAGGGTTGAACTCATCGGACACCATAGCAGCAGCGGCGGAGAGGCGAATCGCAGGGATTCAATCCGTTCCAGTCAAGTCTAGTCCTCTGCATTTCAACTGTTTCAGGTAAGGAAAACCTTTAACCTCTGTTTCAATGGGTAAGAAGAATAAGGGTAAGAAAAATAAAAACAAAGAATGGAAAGAATGGCATAAGAAATTGCAGGAGAAGGGTACGATTTCTGCCCGGAAGGAGAAGAATCCCGAGGAAAAGAAAAACGGCAAAGAACAGAAGGATTTTTCGGATTCCGAAATGTCGAAACCCTCATCACCTGAGCAACCAGTAGGAGAAGGAGGAGGAGCAGGGGCAGCATCTTCTTCGGCAAAGGCAGCGCCAACAAAGCCTGCTGCATCTTCTTCGGCACAGGCAGTGCCAACAAAGCCTGCTGCATCTTCTTCTGCTTCTTTGTTAGGTCCTGGACCTGGACCTGTTTCTCAACCAACAAAGCTTGCTGCTTCTTCTTCTAATTCTTTGTTAGGTCCTGGGCCTGGGCCTGCATCTCAACAAAACCCTCAACAACCTCCCAAACTCCAGCCTCTACCGAAACCCAAGACGTTTGAGGACAAGGTGGAATTAATCACCCGATTGCTCGCTAACAATCCCAACCTGGAGGGACTCGGACATGCGCTCAGTGCGACGGGTATCAAGGCTACGACTGAACTGGTGGAGGACGTTCTGCAGAAGTCCTACAAGGCGGGTTCAGGGGCCCTCAAGTTTTTCCACTGGTCTGGTCAGCAGCTGGGGAACAACAAGCACAGCCCCTATGCCTGGAATCTACTCGTTGATGTTCTTGGCAACAACAAGATGTTCGATGCGATGTGGAATGCAGCTAAGTCCATGAAGGCCGAGGGGATTCTCTCCCGACAGACCTTTGCTTCTATTTTTACTTGCTATGCAATGGCAGATAAGGCGAACGAGGCGATGATGACTTTTGAGGTGATGGAGCATTACGGCTGCCCGCAGGATGTTGCCGCTTTCAATTGCCTTCTCTGTGCCCTGTGTAGGTACAAGCAGACAGACAAGGCCTTGGAGTTTTGCAAGAAGATGGGAGCTAAATTTCCTCCTGATGCCGATACCTACGCAATTCTGTTGGAGGGCTGGGAGAAGGAAGGTAATGCGGCGAAAGCTAAGAAGACTTTCGGCGAGATGATCGTGCAGCTCGGGTGGGATCCACGCAACACGGCTGCTTATAATGCTTTCTTGGGCACTCTCTGCAAGTTAGGCCAAGTGGATGAGGCTTTGAAGTTTCTGCATGTCATGAGGAGCCGAAGCTGCTTTCCAGATAAGAGCTTTTATAGCAGTGCGATTCATACACTCTCCCTCCAGAACAAGGCTGATGAAGCGGGCATGATTTTTGAGACGATGTTGCGGTGTGGGCATCTCCCCAGCACCTTCACTTACAATTCAATGATAAGTGCATATTGCTATGCTGGCAAAATTGATGATGCTTACCGTCTTTTGGATGGGATGGTGTTTGATGGAGCGTTTCCTGATTCTGTGACTTATAACACTATTCTTCAAGCCCTCATTAAGGCGCGTAAAATGGAGGAAGCTGCCGGTATATTTCGTGAGATGACTAGAAATGAATTTGATCCAGATAGCGATAGCTATACAATGGCCTTAGTCGTGAAAGATCTAGGCATAGCCTCAATGATTTGGAAACACATGAGCAGCAAGGGTGTTTTTCCTAGCATGGAATCCATCGTCACTTTTATAAATACCATGTGTGACAATGGCAAGAGAGCAGAAGCACAAACGTATGTGGATGAAATGAGGGATCAAGGAATCGAATTGTCGGAGGAAATCATGAAGAAGGTTAAGCCTTCTCATTCCGAATCAGACAAGAAGGATACAGCTGAACGATCTTCAAAGAAGAGGAAGGAGCATCACTGATTAGAAAAGGCCAGCAATGGAATAGTTGTTCAAATTTTAGATAACTCTAATCAAAGAGGCACTTTGCTTTAGACAAAGTTTATGATGTTTGCGATGAAAGGCTGCACGTTTTCTTTGAGTTAACTGCCTTTCCATAATATATTGGCACAAACTTTTCGTTTTCTTCTCTGTATTTAGAAGAGGCTTATGTACTGGCTTCACATTTTTATTGCTTTTTAACTATTGCTTCCAATCATTCAGTGTTTTATTTATGAATATTTTCACCTATCTTATCTTGTCATTTTGCATTCTCACTATTCTGTGTTTTATGTTTTATTGTTTATTCTTTTCGTTTTGGATTATTTTGTCAACATTTCCACCACCTTTCCTATCTCACATGAAATAAATAATTTTTTCTGAATGGCTTTGTTAATTATTCGATTTTATGAAAAAGGCAACTGCTTTGCAGCTGGTTTCCTGGTTTGCAGGTGCGTTTTGAGTGAGGGTATTTGAAATTGCAATCGGCAGCTTAAGTTTTGTGAAATTGTTAGTACATCAAGCAGAAGAGCGTGGGTGGTTGAATGCAATGTTTAATTTTATCCATGTCAAGTGACATGCAATATTGTGGCCGACAAATTGGGAATGGAGGCATTCCCAATCAATCTCTATCTGTGCATCCGCTTTGGATGGAGTGCTTCAGCGTTTCTGTGAAAATAAGGACTTTAGATTCTTCAATCCATTTCTGGTTCAAATAGAGGACATGGATAGTCTTTGAAGTTTATAAACAGTCTTTGAAGTTTATGTGGAGGTAAAGATGTAGGTGTGCCAAACTGTCCATACATGTTGAATGAAAGCTAAAAACTAAGTCAGGTAGATCATGGTGCAAAATTACAGTTTGATACCTTAGGTTGGGCTTTCAAAGTCCCTATGGATAGATACTGTTTGTGATTAATGAAAAGTAACTATGTTCTGTGCGCAACCATGCAACTTAGACTATGTATCTTCTGCACAATAACTCTTCATGTGAAAGTGTGTGTCAATAACTAAAATTTGGCATGAATACATTTCGGTTGAATATTAAAATTCTGGTTCATTCAACATACAAAATAAATGTTTTCACATTCTTTTGATACCTATGGATAGATACTGTTTGTTATTAATGAACAATATCTATCAAAATTACAGTTTGATACCTATGGATAGATACTATTTGTGATTAATGAACAGTAACTATGTTCTGTGTGCAACCCTGCAACTTAGACTATGTATCTTCTGCACAATAACTCTTCATGTGAAGTGTTTGTGTCACCTTATCGAACGTGGCCAGTTTGCTTCACTGACATCAGACTGACTTTGGTACTCATGTGTGTTAAATAAAATGAAGTGCTCATTGGTTCCATCTTTTTGATTCAATTGATTATGAAAAATGATTTATTTAAAGCATTTTGCAGTATCCTTGATTAATGGGACATGAAAGTAAGGTTTATATTGAAGGCTGTGAAGGCAAGGAATATTCCTTTCGAATTTGTGCATCTTATATTGGAGTTTAGATAGTATATACATACATATCAGTTTGATAAGGTTTATATGATTCCAGTGCATGATCAATAGGCACAGAATTTACATGCCTGAAGGTATGTTGCACAATGCTAAATTGTGTCCTTCGACAAGATTAATGTGGAAGTGAAGGCCAAATATCAGTTTGATAAGGTTTTTTATTTTTATGATTCCAGTGCATGATCTATAGGCACAGAAATTACATGCCTGAAGGTTTGTTGCACAATGCTAAATTGTGTCCTTCGACAAGATTAACGTGGAAGTGAAGGTCAAGCTGGCTAATAAATGGTTGCAGGAATCATTGTATGCGTTGAATGTTTTATAAGCTGTGAATGTTGTAGTGAAATAAGCCATCCTCTTGTAAAGGTGACCTAGAAATTTATGCTAAACAACATAATTGGGATGCTACTGGTTTGCAGACATTTTATTAGTAAGTTTCTTCATGGCATTGAATTTGGTACATGCTTTAGTATGCCATATAACATTTTTGATAGGGAACACTTGATCTTTGTTGTTTACTAGCTATCAATGTTTCATGTCTTGGAGAACTGACTTTTACTAATCTTGCTTGACTTTGTGTGTTGGACAACCCATGGAGCAATTTACACATAGCTGAACTGATCTTTGTTTTTGCCTTTGATATTACGAATTTACGATTGAACATGAACCAAGCAAAACTTTTTTTGCATATCCTTGCAAATCATTCTGGTTGACCTTACTGATGATGTTCAAGTCATCTTTCATTTTGATGTGTTTGCTCTTTATCTTTGATACCATAACATTCAAGTCAACTTTATTTTGATGTTATCTATGTGAACTGTGCAAAACGGTTTTTTGTATCATCCTTGAAAACAATTGATGAAGTGACTTGGGGCTGATCTTATTGATGAAGTTCAGTTCATCTTTTATTTTATATGCTGTTTCTTGTTCATGATCCCATGACATTCAAGTCATCTTTAATTTTGATGTTGTCTATGTTAATCATGAAATAGATTTGATTGGTTATAATTCTACAGGAAATTGAGAAGTCTTTTATCACGGATACAATATTCTTGGCTTGGTCTCTGAAGTGAATGTATTGACCATAAAAGTTTTTCCGGCAATATTGTAAACGTCATTATTCTTTTGGCAATATTGTAAACATTGTTACCATGTTCAGAGAGCTGGAAGTTTAGCCAATCAAGAAATATACTTAATTGGTTATAATTCAACTGGAAATTGAAGAATGTTCAATCTCTTGTTCCCTGAAGTATTTTTTTGTCTACATTAATCTTTTGAATATTGGCTAGTAACCTTCGGAATATTTTTTCTTAATTTTGGATACGGGCTAGTAACAGTATCTCAATTTTACTCTTTATCTTGGTCTTTGGAGTGATCATGTTTGGATAGATCATTGCTTTTAACCCTGGAGTATGTTAGAACTGAATATGGATTATTTTATTAATAGCATAAATAAGTGCATGATCTTAGTTTCTTTGAGCTAGAGACTCCAGTATAATCTCTTATCTTAACTTTACAATCATAGTTTCTTTGACCCCAAGAGTACATTAGAATTCATTTTATATCTGTCTGTGCTGATCATGGTTGGAAATGGCAGTGGGCATAATAATGCTACGTTTCCGGCAATATTGTAAATATCATTTCTATATATGGAGACAAATTCATACCAATCAAGGAATATAGCTGATTGGTAGTAAATCTGGAGAAAGTTGAGAAATATTTCAACTTCTTGTTACCTAGTTATTATTTTTCTTGGCTGCAGCCTTTTGAATATTTTATTCTAATTTGATGGATATAATGGGGTTTATTTTATATAATAGCATATGAGATCCATAATTCATTAGTTTCTTGCACTCAAGAGTCCATCAAAATCCCATATTTCGACTCTGGTCTTTGTCTGGTCAGTCTTTGAAGTGACCTGTTTGGACTTGGAATAATGATGCCATTTTTTGGCAATATGTTAAACATCATTTATATTTTGGGAGGACATGGAAATAAATAGAGTTGATTGGTTAGTATTCTAGAGAAAATTGAAAAGGTTTTTAGCATCTTGTTCCCTTGAGTTTTATTTTTTGTTTTGATAAATACAGCTGTAATTATTATATATAATAATATTATTTGGAGTACACAATCTTATATTTAGGTATGTTATTAATAAAACAAAAAATTGGGTGTGTTATTGAGAACAATATCTTAGAACAATAGAAGCCTACTCAACACAGGCCATGATTTCAAATTCAGCTAAAAGATACAGTCATTGATGGTTTGCAGTACAATTGACTTTTTTTTTTCAAGACTAGGGTAAACCTGCATCTGTACACAAGCAGAGCTAGAGCTGGAGTAGATCCCTGACTCCAGTTAGTAGCAGTAAACCTGGGCCGGGGCCAGTCTAAATATTGGATGTGAGAATGATCTGCCCATCGGCAAATAGAACTGTAACTGTGGTTGCATGAGGCAAGGACAGCAGCACCTCCCACAAGAGAATACTACGCGGCTCCCTTGCAGGGAATGGAACCTTGGCTTTCATCTGGTCAGCTATAAGGCCCTACCGCTGGCTCACACCCCCAACCCCTAGGAGTACAATTTGACATATATTTGATTGGAAAACAAAATTGTAGAAAAGAATCTAGTCTTTGTTGCAACTTGATGGGCAACCTGTTCTCTTTAGCAAGCTACTGTAAACCTTTTGTCAAGTTAATGTTTTGAGTTGGTCACACAGTACACTCCATGAGGTTGACTACAAACAGGTGTAGACCAACAATTTGAAAATATTGTATAATTGGAAATTCCAGAAAGCTTTGTGTTTTATGAACTTATCGTCTATATAAAGCTTGATGGTTTTTCTACCCTTCAAATAATCGCACTAATGGAGTCTGCATGTGTAATTGGATGCAGGCCTGTAATTAATAATGACCCACTTATCGTTTCAATATTGGGACTTCTTAGTTGAAGAATCCAGTTGTAGGCAATCCTTAATGGTTCTCTTTTAAAATCTCAGATTCCCTAGGATTCCCTAGTCATTAAGAGTGAGTTACTGGAGGGACCCATCTGTAGTGTTCATGTATGCAAAAATAGTACACTACTATTGAATGCACTGTTATGAACGGAAATAAACTAGATATATGATAGATGCTAGGCTCATATAACAAAAGTAAGGACGGAAAAAGTTGAAATGACCTAAGAGTCATCTGCTTGTTTTTACTTTGGTGCCTAAGAGTCATCTGATTGTATGGTTGGAGATGTGAGATGTGTGGTATCATAAATGTTTTATGAACAACATTGATCAACTTGTTGCATCTTCCTATTCTTTGTCCTGTACGTATTCTTCTTAATGACTAAATGACTAAATGTTTTGGTCAGGGAGGTGTGCATATCCATAAAGAACTTTGAATGGAAACATCTAGGTTGACGTATGGTAAGCACAATTACCATATTGGATTGAATTTGCCCCTCATACTGAAATTCGGTACGAATACATTTCGGTTCATTCAACATACAAAATAAATGTTTTCACATTCGTTTGTTATAATATGCCATTCTTGCTATTCATTATAACAAAATTTGAATCCTCCACATATTTTTCCATTGGCATGTGGTTTCGAAGGAAGTGGAATCATGGGGTTTTACCCCATGGCTTGTAACTATTGTTGAAGCATTGGACGATGTTGAAATGAGTAGTAGTATATCCATTTCTTATTTGTTTCTGTATATAGTGTTTTTCTTCTTCACATAAGCGGATACTTTTTTGTATTATACCAAAAATAGTCTGCGGCCAAACCATTCAACCTGAGATAAGATAATTTTATTAATGTCCAATGAATGACCACAAAAGTTGGTCAATGGGGCTAAAAGGATACAAACGGTGTGAGTACAATGTGGTAGTGCAAACACAACTCTTAGACAATGCTGTAGCTAAACGTAATGTAGAGTAAAATAAAGAAAGATACAAGTAGTTAGACATCCTCGTAAACCTATATAAAGCCATGGTAAGGCCCGGTGATGTAGAAGATAAACAATGAGGTTGATGAAGTCAAGAGCGTCTGAGTTGCGTTCTTTATGCTTCGTTGAGTTAATTTATTATCATAGGCTAGTGTGTATGCATCTTTTCTTGGTTGATAAGGCATTTACAAGTTGAAATTGTCATTTACGAATTGAAGTTGTGATTCAAATTCCTGGATGTTCATTGCAATAAGTTTCATGTCAATTGCTACCATCTATTTAGACTATTCTGTCTGCAACTTTGATTTGTCCAAAGTCGGGTACACCATTGGATTTCTCTGTGTCCTCTTGGGCCTTTGTTCAGACATCTTTTGATTCCATAGCCCAGACTGCAGGCACTGCTCTTGATAGGTTCCACCACGAAATCTTATATTGCGTTCTTGTATTTTCATGAATCATGTCGAACATTTGAGAATTAGAGCCTCATTGAAGTTGGTTTAGGGAAACTCCCCCTGAGCTAGAAAAGAACTTGTCAGGACTCAGAAGTGAGAGGAGTTGGCTGCTGTGGTGACAGTGGGTAGCACTCCTAAGTATCCTCAAGGTCAGTGTCTGGGACTTGGCATTTAAGGATGCGGTTTTAACTTTTGAGTGGTAACCAGTGTCATCAAAACCCGACCACTTGACACAGAAAACCAGATTTGGATTGGAATTGATAAAAAACTGGACACAAAAACTGGTTGGCCAAAAAATATATAAAAATATTTAAATTTTGATTAAAAATATTAAAATACATTAATGTTCATCCATGCAAATCCAAAGCATTAGACACAAATGTGCAAAGTTTAGGGTTTTAGATAGGGGAAGGGTTCAGAATTCGTTTAGCGTGTTAGATTTAGTTTTAATTTTAAATCTTTTACCATTTTTTGGTGAACTTGGTGGGTCCATTTGCACCTTTACGACACTGTATGGAACCCGCCAATTCAGAGTGGAAAGACTGGTTCCATATGGAAGAATGGAACTGGCTGGTTCTGTCATGGATCTGACCAGTTTTGGACATGTTGAGTCATGATCCGACCAGTTTATATATAATTGGTCATTTCCAGTTTGAATACTAGTTCCACCTGGAAAGCCCCTACAATGGGTCTGACTGGCCAGTTCAACTGGTTCCGGCTGTTTCTGATAACATTGTTGGTAACATTTAGTGGTTAATTGTTGGGGAGAAAGTTTAGTTCTTGGAGAATCAATAATTGATGCTACAACTCATTGTTGAACGCGATCTTGTTGAAGACCTCGTTGTTCACATGGTAACTCCACTTTGAAAGGAAAACCTATTTCTTTAATGATCAAAGTCCCGTGGTTTGTATGTTGGTGAGAGCGAGCAGTGGTGTTTGAGGCACTTGATGATCTCTCTATGGTGACTCCACTAAGATAACAAAGATATGATTGCAAGAAATTTTGAAATTCCCATGGCTACTTCATTTTGGGAATATTGTTCCTGAAGATCAATCGTGCATAAATTCCATGATATCTCTGTTAGACTAGATTAAGTGATAGAAAATGCAAAGAAAACAGGTCATGATCACTTTGCAGGGAAGGTCATAAAACAATTAGGGTGGCTCTGTTGTGTTCAAGGAAGAAATTCAAGATTTAGAACAGGACCAGCAAAGTCATGAGCATTTAAGGTTAGAAATATGTCAAATTGTGGATCAGATGGCTGCTGTTCATCAAATTTGAGATAACCCTTGAAGATATTATGAGATAATGTATCATTAGCAAACTGTTGATTCTGATTACATGTATGATCCATTCATGCAGCTTGAGGAACATTTTTCTGTCATGAACACAGCCTGTTCAGGCAATGCATCAGATCTGTAGCATATTCCTTTGCTTGATATGAATGGTTTTCCTTTTGTCACGGAGAGAGACAGTAATGGGGTAAGTTCTGCATTGTCTATGTTCACCTGTCCAAATTGTGGTGGATTTAGTTTTGGTTGATATGGATTGCAAGAGTATGCTGTCAAATGACTCTAATGATAGTGAGGCGAACAAAACAGTTTTTCCTTATCATTCTTCGGTATATGAAAATAAAATTTGTATGAGAGATAGGGATAGAGACCAGGAGATGCAGCTTGAATCATCGACTTTCATTGATGATATCGAAGTACCGAACATATCTACGAAGAATCAGAAACAGAGGTCATTTGTCTAGAAGCCTTGCATGTTGAAGTGTAATCTTGTGCTCATATTATTGATGGCATTGGGTTCCAGGCATATGTACAGACATCCATTATATCGTTTCAACTTTCAAGATCATGATGATTATGTCTGTCTTACCAATCAGTGTTTGAGAACAGGGAGGTATGGTCCTATCTAAGCTTGGATTGAATCTATATACAACAATGAAAATTATCAATGGAAGGGTACAAACAGCCATGATGCAATGCCAGATCAAGATGATTATGACCGTCTTACCAAGCAGTGTTTGAGTACAGGGAGGTAGGATCCCATCCATGTTTGGATGGAATCTATATGCAGTAATCAAAATTATCATTGGTATGCATGAACGGTTTTATTTTCCGGAGGTACTATGATGGCTGAGAAATCAGCCTTGTTTGTGTTACCACCTAAGTTGTACTTAGTGGTTTTTATCAAGTGAGCCCGGTGAACCGGACATGGTTAACTTGTTCAGACTTCAAAAAGACCTTTGGAAGTACTTCTGGGAAGTGCTTGTTGTATCATATCACATATTCATACCCCATGGGGGAATTGTAATAAATGTTCTAGCATGATAGTGTCTGTAAAAGACTCGGTCTCTTAGACTTCATTTGTCAATCCGATCAGCCCAGGGTGTTTTTTCCCTTGGTTATTATTGGTTGTTGAATAAACGACTGATAATTTCTTAGTTTTTCACTCCATACCTCCAAAGTTGGGGTGGTCGGCTTGGCATTTATGCCTATTGAGGTTATTAGAGTCTATGTGTCAATGTATAGACATGCTAGACATCATTTTTGAGTCATATGAACATGTCTAAGTCCGCCTAGGTGTTTTTCAATTTTTCAAAATTTTAAGTGTTTTTTATTAAATTTTAATTTTTTCAAAACTTAGGCTATTTTTTAATAGTTTAATTGGAAAAATTGATTTTGTAATAAAAGTGGGCCAAATAATCGGTTTCAGTCATGTAGGTGCTCATTTTCAAGCTAAGAGCACCATGTAAACCCATGGACCCACTATTTCCTAGATTTTAGTGATTTTCTATTACTCAGGTCAGAAAGCCCCAAAAATCAATTATTGATTATTTTAATTAATAAATTGATGAATAATGGAGCAAATCCAAAATCATGGATCAATGGATTCTCAGCCGATTTGATTGAAATCAGTCAGATCTGAAGCAGATTCACTGGATCTGACAAATCCTTGAATGAAGGAGGTGATCAAATCAGATCCAGAGTTGATCTTCAGCATCCTTTATGGCGAATTTTGCCCTCTCTCTCTCCTCAACATGTTTTGGCTCATCTGGATGAGTTTTGGTGGATGCTTCAGTCAATGGGTTGAGGTGGCAGTCAGATTAGCTCTTCGATTGACAAATGCACTCAGTGAGACTCAGATCTGGCTCAGTTAGACACAGATAAGGCATTGATGGACTCTCCATCAGCATATTTGGTCTATCTCCTTGGGATTTGCGCCCCCCCCTGGGCTGGATGTCCTGTATTTTGTATATATCCAGGCACAACCTCCTCTTCCAAGCTAGTTAGAATTGGGATTGAGATGCTGCTACTATTGTATTGTTGTTATTCTTCATTTGAAATAAAGAAAAGCTTTGGAGGCCAGACGGTGTTGTGCCATTACATGTGTGGATGATTATTGCCATTATTTTACTGAGGTAACCTGTATCTGTTTTCATTTCTTGCTAGTTGCTTGTAGATCTGTGGTTAAGATTGGTAATTAGCTTATTACAATCTTGATAGGAAATGTGTTCAATAAGTTTATTGACCGTCACTCTCATTTGATGCATGTTTAGAGATCTAGATTTAGTATGTCCTATAAGCTTATATGCATGTTATCTTGAATCTCTTTGTATGTACTAATCGGATCTTACAGGTTTCTTGGCAAGTTCTTTGATTTCAGCTGAGTTGCAGGTTCATACTTTGGAGAGGATGCCGATCTAGCTTGCTTCTTTATTCTCTTTAAAACATTTCAAAGGCATAGTCCCTTGACATTTCACCTGAAAGCTCTACTGCGGATCTTCAAAGAAACCAACATTTCTTTCCTCCTCTTCCTCCTTCAAAATCAACACTTTACCCGGTTACTTTGTTCAGTTCATAGCTTTGATTTCATTTGGATCTATTTCATCAAAGTAAAATACACATAGATATGATATTTCATAGCTCACAGTCTAGATCTTGCACTCAAAAAAGTTTCATAAGCATTCTAGATCTAGCTTTAGGGAAATCGTCATTTTTGCATGAATTTTAAAGAAAACTTGTAGATCACATGCATTATATTTCCTTTCGCTGTTATAAAATTTAATATTCAGCAATATCAGTGCATTTTAATTGGCTGCACAAACAGCAAGCCAAGATCCCAAGGAAAGCTTTCTTTCCTTGGTTTCTTTTCTGCCTGTTTAGCTAGTTTTAACTTCATTTTTTGTGAGATAAGGTAAGCTGATCCAAAGGTACTCTTAAAGTGCTTTTGGGCATTTGTTATTCTAATATGCTCGCTGTCTTTTAGCAGGTCTGACAGAAGGGAAATGAAGCTGCTGTCCGAAGTGGCCTCAGGAGCGCTCAAATCCCCCCAGGGGTCTCATTTTTCACTAAAAATTTAAGACTTTTCCAAAGTTGTAAAATCTTGGTTTCAGCCTGTATAAGGACCAAGAAGTTTCTGATAATTTCAGTTCATTGATTCTGTAACCAATAATAAATAAAATTATCTTTGGAATAGGGTCTTTCGAGCCCATTCCCCATCCCCCCTGGGGGGATTTGTGTCGGTGCCTTTTTCGTCGATTTCTGTTTATTTCTTTCTTACTAGCATTGATCTAATTTGCAGGGTAGTATACTTGATTTTGTTATTAATTCCATACTCCATATCTTACATTTCAAAGTAATCGTAATACTTACCCCACGATTTCTTGATTGACCCGAAATGGGAAAGAGATTCGTGGTAGGATTAATTAGGAAACTAGAACTGTGTATCTGTTTGTTTTTTTCTATCATTTGTTTATCAGCAACTTTAAAATAAACTCCTCCTCGATTCCCCGATTGAGATCCACTTGGATCGAAAGAGGTTCTTGGAGGCTTTTCTTTTAAACAAGAACATCAAGTTTAAAACTTACTAAAATTGACAAGACTCCAGTGTGTATGCTCTGCACTTGGTAGCGGTTCGTTCGATCAGTCAAGCTGTATTAAAAGCACTTGGGTGACTAGTATAATTAGGACTCACTCTCCCCAACTGACAAACCATCAGGTGAAAATCCAACACCTAGATCAAACCTTTACGGTGGCAAAATACCCAAAAGAAGCGGGAACTTACTGAAAAGTGACCTCGGGGTGCCGATCTCTGTCACACCCTAACGGGTGCGTTACGAACAATAGCCCCAGAGACTCCATTTCAGCCCACATATTTCTTGTGGGTAGCTGTAAAGGTTTAGTTTTGGACATACTCCAAGTACTCTCGGGTATATCTGGAGTCCCTTTTTGCCTAATTTAATCAACTCATACTTCACATTTAACTTAAAACATACCAAGATGCAATCGCAAAACATTCACTCCAAACACATGCAAGCACATCGATCTTATTGATTTGACTCCATTTTAAGGCACTGGTCATTGTTGCTTCATATATACATTGTGTATCAGCTTTGTGCTTTCGTGTGTTTATTTTTGTATCTCGTCATCTTTAATTGTCTATAGTTAAAATATTCAAACTCCTAAGTAACTGATTCAGTTTAACATCATCACACTAAGTAATTCTCCTTAGTAACTTAATAGGGTCTACCCCCCTTGGCTCCGTTAAGAGTTGAGCCTAAACAGAGGAGTCAAGAACAAGGTGACAGCCTTAACTCGAGACTTGCCCCCAAGGACACACCGAGTGACTTGAAGATTTCTGCCACGTGACCCAGGTGTGTGAAAGGCGGCAACACTTTGTAAGATGCATCATGACTGAGATTCCAGCATCTGTGTGGATACAGGTACAAATTGAATGTTTTGGTTTGTTATCTAACAAAAGTGAAAACTTGATGAGATCCTTTATGTTGAAGCATGTAGCTTAGATAGGAACTTGTGCGGAGGATGTGTGAATATATATGAAATGGTTCGAGTAATTCTATTTTGTAATTCACTTTAGGAATAAAGTGGAAGTCTTATTTTTAACTGATTGAGTCTAATAAAGTATATTTATATTATTGATGGCATTCAGGTTCCAGGCATATGTACAGACATCCATTATATCGTTTCAACTTTCAAGATCATGATGATTATGTCTGTCTTACCAATCAACGTTTGAGAACAGGGAGGTATGGTCCTATCTAAGCTTGGACTGAATCTATATGCAACAATGAAAATTATCAATGGAAGGGTACAAACAGCCATGATGCAATGCCGGATTAAGATGATTATGACCGTCTTACCAAGCAGTGTTTGAGTACAGGGAGAGGTAGGATACCATCCATGTTTGGATGGAATCTATATGCAGTAATCAAAATTATCATTGGTATGCATGAATGGTTTTATTTTCCGGAGGTACTATATCAACAAAACCAGTTGGTATAGTTAGGCCGTACAACATATTTGTACAATAAGCCATACAAACATTGGTCATATAGTTACTGTTCCTTGATTTTTATGCAAGCATTAATGATTTGGGAGGCCATACACCTTAGGTCTGCGGTGAATTTGTTTACAGTGCAGCTATTGGTTTTAGTAGCTATGGAGGTTTCCTTGTAAGCTTTGATTAAGTCAATGATACATTGATTCAAAGGAGAAATTCCCTGACTATTTACTTTCCAACTATTGTCTGATTGCTGTTATGTGAAGAAATCATGTTTCTGCAATTAAATATTAGACTTGTTTGATTGAGAACAAAAGGACAATAGTCAACTAGTTTCAAGAGCTTCTTAGATTGAGATTCAGAGGTAGCGCTGATCAGGTTTAGGACTTTGTGTATTAGAACTTAGAGATGGCATCATCGTCTCCAGGGCATCGTCTAGACTATAGGAACGTTATCGACATATCTGCAGGATTTGGTAGTTCATAAGAAGTGCAGGTCACGTTTATTCATGATCAACCTGTAGCAATTTGGGAGAAGATTGAAGACAAAGAGCTGGTAAATGAGGTGTTGAATGGGTTCTCAACTCAAAATGAAACATTTGTCTAGGGTGTTTGTGCTTAGGAGTATCTTTCATCATTTGAAAGATTATGGGATGATTGTATCTAGGACTAGGCATGGGTGAAATCCAAGGCCAAGCAAGGAGGTGACATTGACCATGCCCTATTTGGTCAAACAAAGAGGGGCATAGGTAAATGCTCTGTTAAGGGTATGGTAAAGAGTGAGGAGTCACTAGGGAAGGAGAACTTGAGTAAAATCAAGTGCTTCATTTTTTATAAGCACGACCATTATCTATCACAATGTTTGGACAAGGAGGGTAAAGGGAAGCAACGGTGGAATCATGTAGTAGCTTTTACTGAAACTTAGATGAACAAGTTTGTAGCCAGAGTAATGATTTTTGATGATATCTTACTTTTTTGCTAGCACGATTTTGATGAATGCTTAATATGTGAACAATGGGGCATCTAGGCACATGACATTAGCCCAAGAGTTATCTTCAAGTCTAAAAGAGCACATCTTAGGAGTGCTGGTTGAACTTGGTGATGATACCAAGTATCCATTAGTAGGAATATGTGCCATTCCCTTCTAGCTCTAGTTAGATAACTCTTTAGACTTTGACGATGTGTTGTTTGTTTCGGGTCGAAGGAAGAATTTGCTTTCAATTTTTAGTTATGGAAGATAAAGGGCATGTAGTAGAATTCAAGAACCAATAAGTCTTTGTAAGATCGATGTAATCTATCTAAGAATCAACATAGGTGATCGAGGTTAGGGAATACGACTTATATAGGTTACTTGATAAACTTGTTTAAGCCTTAGTTCATAACATAGACAACTTGTTTGAGTTATGGCACAAGAGGATAGGACACCTATATCATATTGCGATGCCTATTCTGAGGGAGATAGTCATAGGTTGTCCAGAGTTCAACATTGAGCAAGAGGATGCACGCTTGGCAAGGTTGCCAAGGTTGCTTTTCCAAGTAGTGAGCATAGGTCTAAGGAGATTATAGACCTAGTGCATTCAGAGGTATGCGAACTAATGTTAGTAGCATCAATTTTAGAAAGCATGTACTATGTTTACTTCATTGATGACTTATCTTGTAAACTTGGATCAAGTTTTGAGATTTGATAATGGGTATGGATAGACCTCCAAGGAGTTCGAGGGCTTTTGCAAGGATGTAGGAATCAAGGAGCTGATTGTTTCGTGCAACCCACAACAAAACATGGTTGCAAGGTGGAAGAATCAATCCATCATAATGGTTGCTAAGGCCATGATACATGACTAGGACTTGCTGACGTTCCTTTAGGTAGAAGCATGCAATACCACAATCTACATTTAGGACATGTCCTCGCAAGATAATGGAGGACAAGACACCCGAGGAGGCATTCACTGGTGTGAAACTAGAAGTGAGTCGTGACCAGATTTTAGAAGTATACAACGATGAAATACAAAAGAAAGAGGGCAAACATGCGCCTTGAATGGAAGGTAAATCAAAACAAGTGCATAAATGATTTTACCATATATCGTAAATCCGACTTAGCGAAGTGATCACCGATAGATCCAAGGAGTGTACAAAACTATACTGTATTTAAGAGATTGTTTGCATCATAAGAGACAATAATATATGATGATACACTATGGGGAACAATGAAGGAAGTGGTGACAGGTCCTTGAAGATGGAAGAAGATAAGTCTCTTGTTGCAAAATATGTCCTCCAAAATAATGTCCTCTCCTTTATGTTCATATAGAAACTCAAATTCAAGTTCAAATTGGAAAATCAACATGATTGCAAGTTGCATCACTCTTTGGGTAATCCTCTTGTGGCAAAGTTTCTATTTGCTAAGTCCTAGAGAATACATGCTAAAAATAATGCTCTTAGTGCTCATGCATAATCAATTTTATGAAATGTCTAATCAACAAATGCTTTTACTCAAATAACTATAATGATTGTTGGAAAAAAGGGCCTCCCATTGCCCTATTTGAACTGTTGTTGAGGTAATATGGATAGGAACAATCCAAATTAACCATATCTATTCTACCACCTCATTGTGTAGATGACCTCTTTTCCAAACATATCTCAAGATCTTGTTGTGTTTTGATGTTTGAGGTCTTGTAATGAGGACACGTGAATACCAAACAAGAAAAACCAAGGTAAAAGCCTTAAGGAAAGCTCAACACTGATTTTCTTGTAATCGCTGTTTTATCGCTTTTAACCACCATAAAACGTTGTAAAATACTTGAATTGCTGCATTTTGTTTTCTTAATCATTAATTATATTGTCGGAAAAATTGATATCAAGTTGATTGACTCTCCAATAACACTTTGTTTACATGTTGGAAACCTTGAAATTAATGTTGTTGGTACTAATTGTAATTAATACCTTGTTTTAGAGGTCACATGGTTGAGAGTGTTAAACTAGCAGCAACAAGGAAGTTCTTCCTGCATGCATGTGTTCTTGCATGCATAAGACTTAAATTAGGAAGCCAATTGTATTTAATTATTTTTCCTAAGTTTACTTTGGAAAATAACTAAAGTGATATAAATTAACTTTAGTGAACCATTAGTTAAAGTGAAAGTGAAATTAGGGTTTTCGCTTTACCTAAAATTATAAAAGAGAGATCAATTGGTGGAAAGAATACACACACTTGTATTCCGACAGAGACAGGATATAGACAAGAAGAGAAAGTCAGACAGAGGATTAAGCTAAGAAGATGGAGAAGTGAACAACAAGATCATCGAGCTTCGTACAACTGGGTCGTACACTCACACAGGAGGGTGTTGAGGTTTAGCTGGGATTTGCCCAGTGATTCTGCCGGGTACTGCATTCGCCAGGTTTGGGTGAATTTGCAATGATTGTAAAAGTTCCATATTTTCTCATAATAAAATTTATCTCTGATTGCTGCATCGGTTTACCCATCTTGGGTTTTTCAAGGGGTTTCCATACCCAAAATAATAGTGTCAATATTGTGATTTATTTCTCAGTTTTATATTCCACTGCATACTGTAAAAGATATTCATGTGTGGTTATCAGTTGATATTTTGCATGCACTGTTTAGCCCTAGTTGAATATTAAAGGAAACTTTACATGGTATCAAAGCTCTGGTGAGCTAAAGCTGAGAGATTTGCAGCAATGGTGATAGATCGAGGGCAGATCTATAGGAAGACACAAACCTAGACTTCCAGATCTAGGGTTTGACAGGTACACTTCACTATAGTCGTGCAGTTGAGAGTTGAGGATAGACTCCACGGTGCTCTGAATTTTCCTACATGGAAAGAAAGGATCACAAGGATCTTGGACGTCAAGGATGCAGAGGAGCACATTGACTCCATGAAGGTTGCACCCACAGATCTGACAGATTTAGCAGCTTGGAAGAAGATTGATTCCAGAGCCATGCTGATTATCATGGATGGAGTGAAGGACCATATAGTCCCTCACCTTTTTGATAAGAAGACCGCAACAGAGATGTGGACAACGTTGGAGAGTCTGTACCAAAGCAAGAACGAGAACCGGAAGATGGTGTTGCAAGAGATGATGCGCAACACTAAGATGGCCGAGGGAGAAGGAGTGGCGCCTTATCTCACGAGGCTCACATAGATTAGGGACGAGCTTGGAGATGTTGGCTCTAAGACAGTGGATGAGGAGCCAGTTTGGATATCCCTCAATGGCTTCTCTAAGCCATGGGACACCTTTGTCAAAGGTGTTGTGGCTAGGGAGAAGCTCTCTGGTTGGCAGAGACTGGGATGACTTTGTGCAGGGGGAGACCCGCACGAGTCAAGGATCAAGCCCATCCAGCAGTGCCCCACAGATTGTGGATGAAGAGGCTCTAGCCCTTACAGGGAAGAGAAAGGGGAAGGCAAAGAGGAAGAAGGACGGTAAGAAGAACCTTGACGTGTCAAAGGTCAAGTGTTTTATCTGCCACAAGCAGGAACACTTTGCCTCCTAGTGCCCAGACAGGAAGAAGAAGAGTAACACTCAGATGGCTGGATTTGCAGAGGTGGATGAATTCAGCAAGAACTTCGATGAGGAGTTTTGCTTGATAGCTTGCATGGAAAGCACCACATGGAGCAGCATATGGTACATTGACAGTGGAGCATCTAGTCACATGACTGGACATAAGAGATTCTTCAAAGACTTGCAGGAGGGTGGAACAGGGATCCACGTTGAGTTGGGTGATGATGCGCGGTATCAGGGGCAGGGAGTTGGCACAGTTTCATTTGAGAGAGAGTCTGGAAAACCCCTCAGTTTTGCTGATGTGTTATATGTTCTAGGACTGACCAAGAACCTTATATCAGTCTTTAGTATGGAGGACAAGGGATATTAGGTGAAGTTCCGTGACCATAGAGTGTATATCAGGCCTAAGAGGTTAGATAGGAGCTTAGATCGGGTGATTGGCAGAATGAGCGAGAAAGAGTACAGATTACACTTTGAGCCTACAAAGGCTCTAGTCGGCAACAACAGCAGCAGTTAGGGTGAGTTGTGGCATAGTAAGATGGCACACTTACACCATGGAGTACTAAAGCATTTGAGACAGACAGTCATTGGAGTTCCTCAGGTACAGGAGGAAAAGCATAACCACTGCAAGGGTTGTGTTTTGGGGAAGAACATCAGGAAGCCTTTCCCATAGAGTGAGCACAAGTCTAAGGAGCCTTTGGACTTGGTGCATTCGGATGTATATGGACCTATGAGTGTCCATTCGTTTAGTGGTTACAATTACTATGTAACCTTCATTGATGACTATTCCAGGAAAACCGGATCTATTTCTTGAAGGACAAGTCATAGGTCTTTGAGAGGTTTCGAGAGTTCAAGACTCTTGTGGAGAACGAAACAGGAAAGAAGATTCGAGTGTTGAGGACAGACAACGGGGGTGAGTACACTTCCAATGAGTTCATGGAGTATTGATTGGATCAAGGGATCAAGAAGGAGCACACTGTGCCCCATACCCCACAGTAGAATGGAGTTGCAGAGCAGAAGAACATGACTATGGTTGGAGTAGCCAAGGCCATGCTATGTGATAAAGGATTACCACTATTCTTCTGGGACGAGGTATATAGCACTGCAGTATACATTCAGAACATGTGTCCCCACAGAGCCTTGGGGAGGAAGACACCAGAGGAGGTCTTCATAGGCACTAGGCCAGATGTGAGTCACATTCGCATATTCGGTAGTGTCTGCTATTGTCATGTTCATGCTGACAATAAGAAGAAGTTGGACCCTTCTGGAGAGAAGGGGTTACTTGTTGGTTACAACAAGATTTCGAAGGCATATAGAGTTTACATTCCTGCTCGTAGGAGGATCATTGTGAGCAGGGATGTCTAGTTCGATGAGGACAGGGCCTTGCGGAGATCTCTGGACTTACCAACAGAGCAGCAGCCAACACAGGAGTCGGGAGTCAAGTTGGAGGAGCCAGATGTACATGTTACATGTACATACACAGAGCACATGTTTTAATGGTCAGAGGGAGTTAGGTGGACAGGATCCTTCAGTCATTAACTTGAAGGATGAGCTGTAGCAGGAGACAGATATCCAACAGCCGCAGCAGGTTGACACTAGGCTAAGGCTGTTGGGGTGCGCGCCTTAACGGTCACTAATTTTGGTAACTCCACGGTTTTTGTGGAAGCTTGTAAGTGGAGTTGTGACTCAAAATAGTCTTAGAGGCGTCGGGGTTGAGTCAAAGCCCTCTTTTTGTAATTGTCCATAAATTTTGGGTGTAAGCCCATGATTTTGTAATAGTGCACTTGTATAAATAGGCACTCATGTAAAGATGTCAAGGGTATCTAATGAAATGAGGATCATATGATGCGAAGAAGTTAGATCTATTTTTGAGTTTTAAGGTCAAGTCCCAACTGTGTGCGTTGACGACTTCTGCAGCTGTGTGCGCAGAGGGTTTTTGTAAGGAAAGGAACTGCAGCTGAGTGCACAGTTAAGAGATTGTAAGAAATGAACTGCAGCTGAGTGCGCAGTTAGACTTGAAGGATGGATCTGCTGCTGAGTGCGTAGATCAGAACTGTTGTTTTGTAAGAGTGGAATAAAAACGCAGTTTTGTGGACGTAGCCCCTACACTGGGGGTGAACCACGTTATATCTTGTGTTGTGGTTCTTTTGTGTGGTTTCTGTTATGTTTGATGCTTTTGATAAGTAGGTGAATGCTAAAATAAGATAACTGTTAAATATTAACTTTGCTGTGAATTCCCAGTTAAGGGTTAAGCAAGTAACTGTATGTTTATCTAACTGCGAAGCTAGTTAAGTCACTGTTGAAGATCTATACTGCATATTTATTCTTTGTTAAGGCTAAAGGTACAGTAATATCCCTCTTCTGCTTGCAGAAATCTGATTTTGCGGCACCCCATAGCTGTTTCGGGTGAGACTGCAACCTGTTCGCAGGTTGTTGCCGAAAGGGCCAACACTGTGGGTCTTTTTGTTGGTGCGAAGTTAATGGTATAAAACCCGAGTCTGCCCATAGCCCAACAAATTGGTTCCGTTGCTGGTTGATCTCAGTATCTGCTCAAGAGGGATCTACGTCGTACCTGGAGGGCTATGTTTTGGAGACCCTCAGTAAAAGAAATCGGTGACTGGATTGAAGAGACCTATTTGAAATTTGCTGAACAAGAAAACAAGGATCCTCGTCGTAGCTCGGACGACTTCTTGCAAAGGTACGTTTTTTCGGATGTTTATGAAATTTTCTTTGGTAATATCCACATAGAATTGCACCAGTGGCTATCCAGGTTGACAGAAAGAAAGACAAGCTTCAACGAAGATCAGTTTCCTGATTGGACCCCCGCAAGAATTAACATATTGAAAAGAGTGAACAACGTGATATCACGAGTTGTTGATTTCTGGACAACGCGAACCGTTGAAGCATTTGTGACAGAGTTTTCCATTGACACAAGTACCTCTTTTAGCGAAGCTGAGAGACAGTTTTTCCAAGGACCAAGGGGTAAGTACCTAAATTCATTTAGTCTGCAAATTAAAATGCTCTTGGCTGAGAAAGGCATATTGCTTATAGAATCAGATTGCTAGATTTATTTTTACTAACCTATGTTTGGAAGTGAAAATAACTTCGACGAGCAAAGTGGTTTGATGCGAAGCGGTAAAAGATACAAGAGAAACCTAGAATCCTATACCCTAGGCCAGAATATCGAGTATACGCCATTAAGTCCAGAAGACCCTGAATCTGAAGAAACCCCTTCTGTTAAACCCTCCTATAACTCCGCCGCGAAGATCTGTTACCCCTGAGAACCCGTCGTAGCCTGAAAGTAACCCTAGCCCGAGTATTCCTGTCGCAGGTCAGTCTACCCCAGTAAGTTCTTCCCCCCCTCGATCCACTATGGCCCATATGACTGATGATATCAAGCTCCCAGTTTTCAAAGGAACTAGATCAGAGGATCCAGAACAATTTTGGTTTTTATGCGAAGCTGTGTGGACTGCTAAGAACATTTTGGATCAAGATATAAGAAGAGCGCAGCTGGTCACTTCTTTTAGAGACCGAGCTTTGACCTGGTTTATGAAATTTTCCAGTACTCAGAACCATGTCTTGGCTGATATTAAAACAACGATGATCAAAGAGTTCAAGAAGCCTAAATCAGAGTCACAGTGTATAACTGAATTGAAAGAGATTCAGCAGAGGCGAGGTGAAGCAGTGTGGGACTTTGATCAGAGGTTCAAGGTCCTGTTGGATCAAAGTCAGTTTTACTATTGGACCAGAACAACATAAAGAGTGGTTCATTGCAGCATTATTTTCGCATATCAGGACTCCACTTGTGCAACAGAAGGTTGCCGATCAGCAAGAGGCATTGGAAATTGCCATGAAGCTTGAAACAACCTCTGTTGGAGGCAATTCTGGCATAGCCCAGATACAGGCGCAGTTGGCAGAAATGGCTTTGGGGCTTCGCGACATGAAGAAGGGGAAATCTATTCGTGAATAGGTTTGGTGTACACGATGTAGGACAGAAGGTCATGACAAGGAACAGTGTGCTGCGTTAAGAAATTACCTGAATACTGGTGCGCCAAACCCATTTAACCCTAATGTTCTATATTGTGAGATCTGTAGAACAACTGGCCAGCATCGACCTGAAGATTGCTATCTGCTGTAGAGATATGTTCAAGTCCCCAAGAATCCTTATTGCAAGTTCTATAAGTCAGTAGGACACAACGAAGAGAAATGTCGCAGCTTTGACCTTATGAGAGAGCGAACCTATGATGCTTATAGGGTACAAAATGATGCACAAGGCAATGATGGATATGGTTACTGTGGTAGTACATCAGGTCGAGGTACTTTTAGAGGTCGTGGTCATGGTGGTATGCCTGGAAGAGGTCGAGGCCAGGTTGTGTGCTATAACTGTAATCAGGCAGGACATCTAGCTAGAGACTGTCGGAACCCAACTACGACATGCCGATATTGTAGAGCGGTAGATCATGTTATTGAGCAATGCCCACAGCTGATAGCTAAAATGCAAGAAAGAAATGGCGCTCCTACTCAGAATATTTAGATGATTGCTGTAGAGCAAAGACCTGTCCCAGCCATTAATGTTGTTACAAGGAGTGGAGCTACGACGCAAGTGCAGAACAAGGAGAAACAGCCTGATGAGGCTTGGGTTCGTAAGACCCCAGAGAAAGTTCCAACCTTCAATGTGGGAAGGGAAAAATAAACATTTATGGAAGCCAAAAAAGACTTTGCTGATCCGAGCACATCAGTAGCACCTGCGCAACAGCATCAACAACAGTTATAGTCTCAAGAAGTTTCGACGGATAAAGTAAGTACACTGTCATCATTTTTACAGAGTTGTATGAAGCTCTTAAGAAATCAGAATGCTTTAAATGAGTTACAGAAAGTTATTGCTTCTTGCGAGCCTCAGCGAAGCTTTGGTAAAGAAAAAATTGTTAATAGAGTTAGAAGGACTGGAAGAGAAATGAGATTGCATGCTTAGATAGGAGAGTATGACATGACCGATATCATTTTAGACCTGGGATCAGAAGTAAATGTCTTAACTAAGACTTGGGAACAAATGGGAAAACCTACCCTTGAATGGTCCCCTATACAGTTGAGATTAGCCAATCAACAGAAGATTGCGCCCCTAGGAAGATTCCCCAGTGTCCCAGTAGACATTGATGGAGTTAGTACCTTAGCAGATTTTGAAGTCATTGAAATAATTGATGATAGCAACCCCTATCCAGCGTTGTTAGGAATTGAATGGGCAATAGAGAATTCTGCAGTAATCATCCTTAAGAGTAGGCATATGAATTTTGAAGGTAAAGGCTTGAGAGTCATAGTACCCTTGGACCCTTCTCAAGAAGAAAGATACACAGAGCCAGTCAGAGATGAAGATCAGGATGTCTTAGATCATATTTATAACATCACAGCTAAAGAAGAAGACTATGTTAACTCCACTACTGAAGGTATAATGGATTGACAGTGTGACAATTCTTGCATGACTGATTCAGATGACGGCCTAGAGAACTTGCAGAATAGACTGTATGAGCTACATGGACATCGATGTGCAAGAATTACCAAGTCTCTCAGATGACTTAGCTCACAGACAAGAGCTTTACCTATTTTTGATGGCTTGACAGACCCAGAAGAATTTATTGTACAATTCTCAGAGCAAGTACCAGATTCACAGAAAATGAAGACTCTAGATTCAACATTCAGAGCCACAGCAGCCAGATGGTGGAATGGTCATAAGAAGTATATTCAGAGTTGGAAAGCTTGTCAAAAGCTTCTTTGCCTCAGATTCGTGGATCAACCTCAGGAGGTGCGAAGCAGGTTTAATGGTCAGACTAGCCCTCGGGAACATTTGGAGCAGTGTTATGAAGCATGGAAGCATGTACCTCGTGAAGAATGGGTACATCGGTTTGTGCACACCCTGGAACCTGTCGCGAAGAATTGGTATGCAGAGGTGGAGCTTCGCCATGGTACTGTAAGTTGGGATAGTCTTGTTGATAGTTTTGTGCTTAAATTTTCTATTAATGAGGTTTGCCCTGCTTTGGACGCAGCTGCTAGGCTGATCAATACTAAGGTGTTTAATGGTAAAGAAACAGCCGAGTACCAACCTGATTGGAAAGAACAAGAAGCCAATGCAGTAGAATGCTATAACCTCGCAATTGACGAGGATGATGACCCACGCAACATCAATATTCCTGAGTCAGAAGGACACTGCGAAGTACATGGACCAGCAGTCAAAGCACCAGAAGTGACTCAGCCCTTGAAGACAAGGCAAGTAAACTCTGGGTCATAAGAAATGCCTAAATATGCCACTATTGGGGATTATTGGGATGAAGAAACGGTAAGCAAAGTGACCCAACTTTTCCATGAGTATCAGGACCTATTTCTGACGAAGTTCTCAGAAATGAAAGGTATCCTTGGTGATATAGGAGTGATAAAAATCCCTTTGAAACCTGACGCGGAGCCTGTGAAGCAGCGCTCTTATAGGCTGCATCCTAAGTATAAAGAAAAAGTCAGAATGGAGTTAGATAAGATGCTCGTTGCAGGAATCATTGAGGTTGTCGAAGAAATTCTGTCATGGTGTCAGGATGTGTCGAAGGTATGTACTGTGTCAAAGACCCTTATTGGGGCGCAGCCAGAGTTACGGATTGTGCTGAAGAAGAAAGGTGTGTTGGAGCTTAAAATGCGACTGTTGGGAAAAAGCAGGTTTAGCGGCGCCGGTACATTAACCACATTAACTACCTGTAATGATGGGATTTTGGGGAATCTAGCGTCGTTTAGACAAGACCTCTGTCAGATTTGGTGTCTTCAATGCACATTTATGGTAAGAATGGTTGTTGGATTCGATAAGAAGTCACTCAGACCTGCGAATGTCGCATTGTGCATTTTCTTGATCTCTATAGTTCATTCCATGTCAGCTGATCGCGAAGTCCAAGAATTGTTGAGAGAGTCCGAACAGAGGGGTCTGCATAACCTTATAAGAAATCCACCTGCCTCTGCACCCCGTGAAGAAACTCCCCCAGCACCGCTTCAACCAATGCAGACACGATCTACCAAGAATAAATTTAAACCAGAAGTACGCTCCAAGCGGAACGAAGATAGACACAAGCAATCAGGGCAAACACTGGAGGAGCCTGAGATGAATCCTTCTGGTTCAACAGAGATCCCACCTGAAGGATCACAGCGTCCACCATATCTTCCGCCTGTTCGACCAGGAGTTCAGCTACCTCGGCGGACAAAGAATTTCACATTACGCACCCCTTCGCTGCCACCCGGTGTGCAGTTGGTTGGGACAATGACGGGAAAAATAGACCGAATTAAGTATGCAGACCATGATACGAATGATCGTGGGAAGTTTCCGCAGTTCGCACCTGGAACATACTTGCACTCTGTTCACTACCCGGAGACTGGAGCGACACTGCTAAAAGTGAAACAGTGGGCTGCTGGCTTAGTGAAGGTAGGCTTGCTGAAAATGCTGAATGTCCCCCACTTTGGTTGCAGCATGCTGGTTACCGTGGTGGTCAAGCAATTATTGGCATTGGTGCATGATGGGCACCTATGGATTGGCGACGAGAGAATCCCTATTAATGGAGAGCTGGTTAATAGGATCACAGGCTTGCCGAAGGAAGGGCCTGATCCTGGGATCGAATTCGTTGGGAAGCACGAAGACATGAAGCTGGCGTAGCATATGAAGGAACGCTTCGGGTTAACAAAAGGGAAGCGAGGGTATCAAACCTTGACCATTCCGCATCAAAAAATTCGCTTCGCCGCAGAACTGCTAGCATGCAAGCTAATGCGGAAGTGTAGACCGAATGAAGTATCTGCACTGATTGTCAGTATTGCTGCGAACTGTGCCAAAGGCTACAGTTACAAATGGGCAGAGTACATTGCCAAGGAATTTCTTGAAGATGTCCGAGATGCGCAAGAGAAAGGTAGACCCTTTCACTATTCATGGTTGTTAGTGCTTATTGCACTCGTAGGATGGAAAGAACCTACCGAGGCACAATTTGTTGATGTGCCTCCGCATATGCCTGGCGCAACAAGGTATGCATCTCTGTGGGTGTCGCAAGATAAAATATTCCAGCAAATGACGAACTACGTGTTCTCCTTTTACTCGATGAGTATCTCATATGAGATTCTGAAGACGCCGCGGCTCAGTAATGAGCTCTTTTCTCAGTATGCGGGAATAACCAACTTCAGGGTTGACATGCATCATGTCTTTATTCAGGCCCACGCAGATAACAAACACAAATGGTCGAAGTTGCCATATGTGGTGAACAAAGAAGACATCCTCGCAATAGTCAAACAGTGGTCGGTCGAATGGATGAAAGATGCAATGACACAGCCCAGTATACCAATACCTCTAGTGACAGATGTGGGTGCAGGTCCTAGCCAGATGTAGCAGAATGACCCACTCGAAGAAAGTGAAGAACAAAGTGAGTCACAAGAGAACGAAGGCGACCAGGGTGGCGAGGATAGAACAGATGAAGAAGGAGAAGAGTCGGTCAAAACAATCTCCGACCCCAATCGCCCAGATAAGCGCAAGTCGCCAGAGGCAGAGGAAGTGACTAAACCTCAGTCTAGAAAGAAAACGAAGACGTCAAAAGGGAAGAATATTGTCAAAGAGCCCACCTTGACAAGTGAGGAGCTCGATCAGGCTCTGACGAAGTCCACAGAAGTCCTAACCAAAAAATGGTTCGAGTTCGCGGCTACGCACCTGGATGCACTCACTGGAATAGCGCAGAAAATTACAGAATTAAAGGACTTAGCAGAACGATCGGCGACTGGAGCTGCAGCAAGCAGTACCCCAGTAAGCGCGCAGCCAGACACAAGGAAATGGCCAGCCAAAGATAACAGAGGACAAGTGTCAAGTGCAGCCCTCATAATAACTGACGCAACGTCTCGCTCGGAGATGAGCATGACAGTCGGGATAGATTACACCAAGTTGTCTATGACGGAGCTGCATCTCTGTCAATTAGCAATCATGAAGGAGATCCAAGCACAAGACCACTACTCACAAATGCAGTTGGAAAATACCATGAAGTAGAATGCGAGCCTCGCAGCGCAGTTTGAAGAAGTGGAGCAGAGGAAGAGGGACGCAGAATGTAAGCAGGCCACACTGGTGCGAGTGTTGGATGAGGTGTGTCAGAATCTTCCTGACTTCGACATACAGGCTGAGGAAGAACCGGAGCAAAGAATTGCTAAGCTGAAAGACTATGCACAACAGTCTCGCAGTGAGATTGAAAAGC
>LPNX011149451.1:179306-193916 GCA_001517045.1 Pseudotsuga menziesii
GTAATTGTCCATAAATTTCGGGTGTAAGCCCATGATTTTGTAATAGTGCACTTGTATTAATAGGCACTCATGTAAAGATGTCAAGGGTATCTAATGAAATGAGGATCATATGATGCGAAGAAGTTAGATCTATTTTTGTGTTTTAAGGTCAAGTCCCGGCTGTGTGCGTGGACGACCTCTACAGCTGTGTGCGCAGAGGGTTTTTGTAAGGAAATGAATTGCAGCTGAGTACACAGTTAGAGATTGTAAGAAAGGAACTGCAGCTGAGTGCGCAATTAGACTTGAAGGATGGATCCGCTGCTGAGTGCGTAGATCATAATTGTTGTTTTGTAAGAGTGGAATAAAAGCGCATTTTTGTGGACGTAGCCCCTACACTGGGGGTGAACCACGTTATATCTTGTGTTGTGGTTCTTTTGTGTGGTTTCTGTTATGTTTTGATGTTTTTGATAAGTAGGTGAATGCTAAAGTAAGATAACTGTTAAATATTAACTTCGTTGTGAATTCTCAGTTAAGGGTTAAGCAAGTAACTGTATGTTTATCTAACTGCGAAGCTAGTTAAGTAACTGTTGAAGATCTATACTGCATATTTATTATTTGTTAAGGCTAAAGGTACAGTAATATCCCTCTTCTGCTTGCAGAAACCTGATTCTGCGGCACCCCATAGCTGTTTCGGGTGAGACTGCAACCTGTTCGCAGGTTGTTGCCGAAAAGGCCAACACTTTGGGTCTTTTTGTTGGTGCGAAGTTAATGGTATAAAACCCGGGTCTGTCCATAGCCCAACAAAGGCCTAAGTGGTTTAGATCCACAGTGCAGGATTCCAGGCAGGTAGATCCTCCATAGACATCTTTTAGACGAAGTGTACCACAAGAGAGGCTTAGTTATATGGCATTGCTGAAAGAGTTGATTAACTCTGAACCTTCTAGCTTCGGGGAGGCTACACAACATGATGTGTGGCAGAAAGCTATGGTTGAGGAGTATGACTCCATTATGAAAAACCAAGTATGGGAGATTGTGCCGAGGCCACAAGGGAAAAATGTGGTTGGATCTAGATGGATCTACAAGGTGAAGCATGCAACAGATGGAAGCGTGGAGAAGTACAAGGCATGCTTCGTGGCAGAGGGGTTTTCACAGAAGGAGATTATTGATTATGAGGAGACCTTCGCCCCTGTCGCCAGGTATTCTTCCATTCGGACCATTATCTCACTAGTAGCTAAGATGAGTTGGCATGTCCATCAGATGGACGTCAAGGCTGCCTTCCTCAACGGAGTGATAAAGGAGGAGGTGTATATTAAGCAACTAGAGGGGTTTGATGTGGAGAACAGGGAGACGCATGTATGCAGACTGCATCGAGCTCTTTATGGGCTCAAGCAAGCACCTCGAGCATGGTACTCCAGGATTGATAGCTATCTACGGGATATGGGAATTCAACGAAGTGAGGCTGACCACAACTTGTACTTCTTGACAGGTGAGGTGCCTCTCATACTGGTCTTATATGTGGATGATCTCTTTTTGATAGGAGATGAGAGGTTGATTAGAGACTGTAAGTCCAACCTTGTAGTAGAGTTTGAGATGAAAGACCTTGGGCTGATGCATTACTTCTTCATCGGACAGGGGAAGTATGCAGTAGAGATCCTGAAGAGATTCAGGATAGAGGACTGCAAGCCTATGGCCATACCTTTAGTTTCCAACCAGAGGAAGATTGATGCATCAGGATCAGATGGATTTGATCTTAGCTTGTATCATCAGCTTATCAGATTGCTTAGGTATCTGGTCAACACTCGACCATACATTAGCTTTGCAGTCAACTCTTTGAGTCAGTTCATGGTGGACCCTTAGAGAGTGCATTGGACGGCTGTGAAGCACATACTTCGCTACATCAGACGTACAATGGAGTATGGATTGGTTTATGAGTGCAGGGGGAGTGTACAGTTAGCAGGTTTCACAGATGCTGACTGGGCACAATGTGTAGAGGACCGGAAGAGTACTTCAGGCTGATGTTTCAACATCGGATCAGGGGTTGTCTCTTGGTTCAGCAGGAAGCAAAAGTCAGTTGCATTGAGCTTGACAAAGGCTGAGTACATGGTAGCCAGCATGGCTGCTTGTGAGGGTATGTGGTTGAGGAAGTTACTTGCAGGGTTGTTTGATTGTGAGCTAGAGGCTACAGTAGTTCACTGTGAAAATTAAAGTGGCATCAGGTTATCTGAGAATCCAGTGTTCCATGACTGAAGCAAACACACAGACATCAGATACCACTTCTTGAGAGATTGTGTTTAGAAGGGAACCATTTAGTTGGATTACACATAGACAGATGAGAAGGTGGTGGACATTTTCACCAAGGCACTTTGCAGACATGGTTTTGTGAAGTTCAGGGATAAGTTGGGGTTGCTACCGAATCCCTTCCTCATTGAGAGAGAGTGTTAAACTAGCAGCAACAAGGAAGGTCTTCCTGCATGCATGTGTTCTTGCATGCAAAAGACTTAAATTAGGAAGCCAATTGTATTTAATTATTTTTCCTAAGTTTACTTTGGAAAATAACTAAAGTGATCTAAATTAAATTTAGTGAACCACTAGTCAAAGTGAAAGTGAAATTAGGGTTTTCGCTTTACCTAAATTTATAAAAGAGAGATCAATTGGTGGAGAGAACACACACACTTGTATTCTGACAGAGACATGATACAGACAAGAAGAGAAAGTTAGACAGAGGATTTAGCTAAGAAGACGGAGGAGCGAGCAACATGATCATCGAGCTTCGTACAGCTAGGCCGTACACTCACACAGGAGGGGGTTGAGGTTTAGCTGAGATTTTCCCAGTGATTTCCGCTGGGTACTGCATTCGCCAAGTTTGGGTTAATTTGCAGTGATTGTAAAAGTTCCATATTTTCTCATAATAAAATCTATATATGACTGCTGCACCGGTTTTCTCATCTTGGGTTTTTTCTAGGGGTTTCCATACCCAAAATAATAGTGTCAATATTGTGATGTGATGTTGTGATTTATTTCTCAGTTTTATATTCCGCTGCATACTGTAAAAGATATTCATGTGTGGTTATTAGTTGATATTTTGCATGCACTGTTTAGCCCTCGTTGAATATTAAAGGAAACTTTACAAAGAGACTATTGAAATAAAGTTGCATGCATATTGCACTTAAACAAAAAGAAGTTAGGGCTTGAGTTGGCAACAAATAACATGGATCACCAATTACAAAGACAATTGAAATTAGGGTTTTATATTGCTAATTTATATCATGCATATCAACTTGAAAGAATAGGTCAATCTAGGGTTTTGGGACATCTCTTAGGGTGCCTAAGGTTTGAGCAACCTTCTAGGGTTTTCCCAAGACAACATGCAATGTTGATGACGAATGCGAATTAGGGTTTTGCTTCAACCATAATTGTTAATTTATTGGTAAATACAGAGAGGGGGGGGGGGGTCAATCAATATTGTTATCTTTTTACTATTTTAACCACTTTTAAATCTATCATTAGAAACACATAACAACAAAAATACATATAACACAATTTTAACGTGGAAGCCCAATAGGGTAAACCACAAATACATCTTATTATTGCAAATTTGTTATTTACAAATAGTTTTGCTTGCTGCTACAGACAAGGATGGTATTACACTTTGTTTACCAATACCAATTGGAAGGAGGCTATGACTCAAATGATGCTACAACACCATATTTACCAATGCCAATTGGAAGGAGGATACAACCCCTTGGTTTATCAGCTACAACTGAAAGGATGCTACGACACCCTATTTACCAATTTTACCAATGCCAATTGGAAGGAGGCTACGACCCCCTGGTTTATCAGCTGCAACTGAAAGGATGCAACAACCCCCTGCAGGTCTGTTGCCTGTCCTAGTGCCACCTTGTCACCTTGATATGTTTCTCACGATTTCTTTCCCACTGAAGGTCTCTGATTTTGATCACGTAATTCGAACTGCAGAGACATTTTCCTTCTTATTTAGGCCGCTGCTTAAGTACTTCTTAGCGTTTAAGCTTCTTTCCAAAGTCACGTCTCTTCAAACTGGACAAACACCCCTTTCAATGCTGTGCCTTTTCAGATACGAAGATCACACCTTTTAGAATGTCCTTTCATGTTCTTCCATTGATCCACCACCTCAGAGATCGTTTCCGCAGCTTGAAAACCGTTTTCGCACTTTTATCCAATGTTTGCAGGTGTTTCCGCAGGATTAACTTCTTGATCCAATTAGAGTTGTTGATCCTATCTCTAAGTCAATCTGGACCGTTGATCTAACCATTGATTTCGCCTTAAAATCACCTTTCCACACCAAGATTCCGTTTCAGTGATTTCCCACCTTTGATCTTCGTTGGGCATTTTCCTGACCGTTGATCTCTAGATTGTGGGATGCGGGATGTCGACTGTCCGCTTTTGCCTTTTTGCAAACTCCTTTCTGCAAGCTTCTTTCCGCAAGCCTTCTTCCACACCGTTGATCTATTTTAGCGGAACTAACTTCAGTCGTCCGATCTTTCGAGATTGCGGGATGCGAGATGCAGAAACGTAACATTTCGACTTTTCACAAGCTTCTTTTCCCAATTTTCCTTCCGCATCGTCGATCTTTTGCGGAGTCTTTCCTAACCATTGATCTTGTGGATTGCGGGATGCAGAATTACACTTTCCTATTTTGGACTTCCGTAATTTTCTTCCGCAACTTTTGTTTTCGCATTGCGGATTGTAGGATGCTGGATGCAGAATCACACTTTCCTATTTTGGACTTCCACAATTTTCTTCCGCAACTTTGTTTTCGTATTTTCTCGGACCGTTGATTTCCTTGCGGATTTACCCCTGATCGTCGGATCTTGATCTTTTACGGAACTTTGGCTTTTTCATCTATCTTTTGCGGGATGCTTCCTAACCGTCGGATCTTGTGTGAGATGCTTCCTAACCGTCCATTCTAGAAATAATGTGGATATGCATTCCGTCTTTGTGGATTATACAAAAACTGATCATCATTCATCGGATCTCATGCAGATAACTATGCCACCTCATTATCGTGTCATGTCATCACTACCTTCGTCTATGCCACCTCATCATCGTGCCATTTTGTCTTTACTTTTACCTATGTTGCGTTAACTCTGCTATGGTATCCTTTTGCTTATCCTTTGTACTTCTTAAGCCATCACTACCTTAGTCTTTTATCATCATTAGGACACCATCATATTCCATATCATCATGTGTGTCATGCCACATCCTCAACTATGCCATGCCATCTCATTACTACTTTAGTCTTTCACTGAGTTTGTCCTGCCATCATATCCACTGGTTATTTCTTTGTCATTCGTGAACACCCTTGACATAAATGACAACTATAACCCAAATGTACCAACAATCTCCCCCTTTGGCATTGATGACAACCTCTAAACATTCTCCATCTTTGACAACAATGACAAATGATGACCTGTTATGCCAATGCTGCACCTATTTTGATATAGGATTTCCTGTCTCTCTTCTTTTTGACAACTCCTCATGTCATCATATCTCCCCTTTAACTGAACTTGGTTATTTAACCAATGTATTATCATTTATCTTAACATTTCCTGTTCTTGAATGATAGCTTAACTGATAGATCCATGGACTCCCCCTGTCATTGTACTTCTTCATCTTTGTCAATATTTTTGTGACAGAGTGTACACTCGAATTTTTTTCCAACACTCTTCCATGTTCTAGGATACATGTTTTTTGTTTTAAAATTCAGTTCCTGCTGCCATATCTAATGGTCTATTCTACCTGTAAGTTAACTGGCTTCCGCTTTTACCATAATTCCTTAAGCCTATGCATTTAGATCTTCATATAAAAGCCTAGCATATACTGCTAGATTCTTTTGGATTTTAGATCTATATTATCAACTGTCCAGAGACCCATAACTTCGTTTCCTCAACACAAATATTACTTCAGTTTATTACATAGTTTCTCTGGTCTCACTATCTCAGACACAAGGACTCATAACCCCAACCTTTTCCTTGGTTAATGCTGAACTCATCCTGCTACCTTATCAATAGACTTGATTTTTTTATTCCTTTTTGAGTTTTCTTCTACTGTCAACAATTTTTATGCGTCATGAATTCAAATACTAAGTGAACATAATCATCTTTATCTTCTATTTGATTGCAAACATCATGGTCTTCATGACTTTCACATTTTCTTGTTCTCATGTTACTTCATACTTTCTCTTATGTCATTCCATACACCATCCTTGATACTTCTTTCTACCCTTATGACAACATGATTCTTCATGGTCACTCTCCTCTTGTTTTAGGTAGGAACACTTATGGGAAAAATGTCCAATCCTTCCACAATTAAAACATTTCAAAGGTAGTTTACCTTCGTATTTCTCAGTGCCTTTATTAAGTCTACTTACAAAGAGGGCTTCCTCATCATCTAGATTTGCTGATTGATTTTTGGAAGTGACTTTAAACACTGTTTCTTTCTTTGAGTTTTTATCCTGTCCAGTTCTCATCTCATTAGCAGTGAGAATTCCATGCAGCTCATCTACTGTCACCTTTTTAAGGTCATCCCGTTCCTCTAGGGTGGAAACCTTTGAGTAATATCTCATTGGTAACGTTCTTAGTATCTTGCTTACTACTTTTTCTTTCAATTTTCCTTTGAGACCTCTAATAGCATTAACCACCTCATCTACACGAAGGGGGTATTCCTCAATATTCTCTTCTTCTCTCATTTTGAGGCTTTCAAATTGACCTTTATATGTCTGCAGTTTGGATTCTTTGACCTTAGATGCTCCTTCATAGATAATATTCAACTTATCCTAGGCTTGTTTGGCAGATGTGCGTTGCATAACCTTAGTAAACACAGTGTTTGTTAATCCACTCAAGATTGCATTTAGGGATTTGACATTGCCTTCATATTCACCTAGTTCAACTGTGTCTGTAGGGTACTGGTTTCCTATTTTAAGGTCATTTTTTGTTGCTGCCCAAACCTTTCATCCCAGGGACATCAGATGACACATCATTCTTACAACCCAGTAAGCATAGTTTTCTCTTGTAAATAGTGGAGGTTTGTTAGTGGCCAAGCCTTCTTGTTGATCCATAGTGGTTTTATAAACGATCTACCTTCCAGTGGTTAAACTATGGTGAAGGAACTCGCTCTGATACCAATTGTTAGTTTATTGGTCAATACTGAGGGGGGGGGGGTGAATCAGTATTGTTATATTTTTACTATTTTAACCACTTTCAAATCTATCATTAGAAACACATAACAAAAATAATACACAACACAATTTTAACGTGGAATCCCAATAGGGTAAACCACGAATACGTCCTATTACCGCAAAATTGTTATTAACAAATAGTTTTTCCCGTTGCTACATACAAGGATGGTATTACACCCTGTTTACCAATACCAATTGGAAGGAGGCTACGACCCCTTGGTTTATCAGCTATGACTGAAAGTATGCTACAACACCCTATTTACCAATGCCAATTGGTAGGAGGCTACAACCCCCTGGTTTATCAGCTACAACTAAAAGGATGCTACAACACCCTATTTACCAATCCCAATTGGAAGGAGGCTACGACCCTCTGGTTTATCAGCTGCAACGGAAAGGAGGAAACAACCCCCTGCAGGCTTGTTGCTTTCCCTAGCACCGCCTTGCCACCCTAATATGTTTCTCACGATTTCTCTCCCACTGAATTCTGTCACACCCACTGGTCACTGATTCTGATCACGCAATTCGAACTGCAGAGACATTCTCCTTCTTACTCAGGCCACTGCTTAAGTACTTCTCAGCGTTTAATCTTCTTTCAATTGTCACGTCTCTTTAAACTAAACAAACACACCTTTCACTGTTGCTCCTTTTCAGATCTGAAGATCACACTTTTCAAAACATCCTTCACGTTCTTCCATTGATCCTCCACCTTAGAGATCGTTTCCGCAAGTTGGAAACCATTTCCGCACCTCTATCCAACGTTTGCAAGTGCTTCCGCATTGCCAAACTTCTTTCCCCAGGATCAACTTCCTGATCCAATCAGAGTCGTTGATGCTATCTCTAAGTCAATCGGGATTGTCAATCTAACCATTGATTTCCGCCTTAAAATCAACTTTTTGCACCAACATTCTGTTTCAGCTATTTCCCGCCGTTGATGTTCGTCGAGCATTTTCCTGACCGTCGATCTCCAAGTTGCGCGATGTGGGATGTCGATTGTCCGCTTTTGTCTTTCTGCAAGCCTTCTTCCACACCGTTGATCTGTTTTAGTGGAACTAACTTCAATCATCCGATCTTTCTAGATTGCGGGATGCGGGATGCAGAAACGTAACATTTTGACTTTCCGCAAGCTCCTTTCCGCAATTTTCCTTCTGCATCGTTGATCTTTTGCGGAGTCTTTCTGACCGTTGATCTTGCGGATTGCGGGATGCAGGATGCGGAGTCACACTTTCCTATTTTGGACTTCCGCAATTTTGTTTCGCAACTTTGTTTCCACATTTTCCTGGACCGTTGATTTCCTTGCGGATTTACCCCTGACCATCCGATCTTGATCTTTTGTGTAACTTTGGCCTTTCCACCTATCTTTTGCGGGATGCTTCTTAAACCGTCAGATCTTGTGCGGGATGCTTCCTAACTGTCCATTCTAGAACTAATGCAGATCTGCATTATGCCTTTGCGGATTATACAAAAACTGATCATCGGATCTCATGCACATAACTATGCCACCTCATCATCATGCCATTTTGTCTTCACTTTGACTTATGTTGTGTTAACTCTGCCATGGTATATTTTTGCTTATACTTTGTACTTCATAAGCCTTCACTACCTTAGTCTTTCATCATCATTAGGACACCATCATATTCCATGTCATCATCTGTGTCATGCCACATCCTCAACTATGCCATGCCATATCATTACTACTTTAGTATTTCACTGAGTTTGTCCTACCATCATATCCACTGGTTATTCCTTTGTCATTCATGAACACCTTTGACATCAATGACAACTATAACCCAAAATTTTCAACAATAATAGCAAGTTTGAATTAGGTTTTTGTGACCACATTTGAACCAGTGTTTTGGCAAGATTTCGTAAAATAAACCATTTTCAAATGGTTGCCACATGTCACCTTGAAACATCATCATCGTGTTATTCTCTGTACCTAATTCACCATCTTCCATCCAATATAACCTAGACTTCACCACTGCCCCCACCAAATATAGACTTGCTAAAAATATACATGCCAAAAACAACGGTCAAAATGGAAAAAACAAACATGAAGAGAAATGCTAGGAAACCCTTGCCATATATAACACATCTAAAAATAGACATTGTTAAAAATAGTAAGGTCTTGTATGTACATGAAAATAGGATCATCAAACTTGTCTCTCTGCAAGGAATCCAAATACGTGTTCAGAGTTGACATGCAAGCATTGAAAACCTATATGCTAAAAATTGTAGTGTTATGAAAATTGCTTGCATGTCACTCGAAAAAAGCTCATAGGCACTGTGATGTCACAAGGATCAACAATATGAAAACATCTTCGACATTTGATCTCTAGAGCTATGGTTCTTAACAAAAATGAAATTGCTAAAAATACAAATTTCGTAGAATTTTGACTTATCCAATTAGGAATGTTGTGTGAGGTTGATGGGGAAAGTCTTCTCATGTAATTATGGAAGCATGGGATGAATATAATTTTATTACAAAGTGTAAGACTACTTTATCCTATGGTCAAAAGATATGTGAATTGTTAATGTCATTAATACTCTCATCCTCATTAGAGTTATCCTTCATTTTCCAAGAGGAAGTTATGCATTGGGAAGGCATAGGGGAATCTTTGTTAAATTTGTGAACCATTGATCTACAAGCAAATGAGAGCAATTGAGAAGGAAAATTATGTAGTGGAACAATCACAAAAAATGTACACTGAACAAGGAATCCATGCCACAAGTTTCAGATAAAACAGACTAGAATTGATCAGTTAATCACAACATTAATCTTCATTCCTTAATCAGTAATACAATGGTGTTACAATAAGTAGAATTCGAATCATGTGGATAAGATTCAAATCTACCAACTAAACCTAATTGATTGGCTAACTCAGTGTGTCTAAATCAGTGTCGGAGCTCATTAGTCTAACTCTAGATGTCTAAATCAGTCTATAATCAGTTAACTAATCAGCTCTCCCTGCATGCATGAAAAACTGGCGCTAGGATAACTGAAAGTGATCTAACTGATTATAATCAAAGGTTGACTGAACATAACTGCTTACCTACCACAACCAACTGATGGAGTCTACTAGTGGCACTCAGAGTGGGCTCCTATAATGTAGGGATTGGCACCAGTGGCACCAATGGCACAAGTGGCACCAAAAACACCTCCTAAGCTAGGAAATAATAACAAATAGACTAAGTTCGTTAAAGGGAGGATTGAATAATCCTAACACCCCCCTTTAATCCTAACTTTGGACAACTTAGACCTTGGCAACTAGGCCAAAAGTCACCCATACAATCTATGGAAAAGACTGCTTAATAAACTATGGAAAATGAGAACCTCATGGGAACCCCCCCCCCCCGCCCCCCCGCCCTCAAAATAAGCAGTGAATTAGGAAACAAGCTATACTTAAGAGAAATTTTTCCTCTTTGGGTAAAAACTTGTAAAATTTTTGCCATAATCTGCAGCAGTAATGCACTATCTTGGTTCTTATGTGCATCAACATCCTGAAACTGTGCATGTGAACCTCTCAATTTCCCTTCGATCTGATGAATGTTGCTTGTGTTTCTTCTTTCTAGAGGAGGAACTGAATGATCAATGTTGGCGCAAACCCAAACAACAAAACCTCAGTCGACAGGGGTTCCCACTCTATCGACGCTTGACTCGCCGCGATATCCCTGAGCACCAGCCGAGATAGGTTTTACCTGGTCCGACAACACCCACGAAGCAGATGAAGTCTCAACCGAGATGTTCGAGGGAGGGCTGACGGAACCAAGTTTCCGTAGAATAGAAGAGGACTATGGGCATAAAAAATTCATCAACTTATCTATCAGACCTAACCAATCACTTACTCAAAATTAGAACCATTCATCATTGCTTTTCTCAGATCGCATCATTCATTCATCAGAAAAATAACCATGCTGTTGCACAAACAGATCTAGACAGATAACATCATTCATAAGCAGTAAACATCGCATCATAGATCCATGTCACAGACATTCACCATTGGATTGTAGGAACATAAATACATAAAGAGACAAAAAGATAACAGTGCATCAGTTCAGATCAACATCTCTCTGATCATATTAGCTTTTGCGCAATCAACCACAGATTCAAAACATACAACAATTCAATTGAGCCTTGAACTCTCGATTCTCATTCTACAATATGATCCTGATTGTCTTCTTATGACTTGACTACATTTACAATTCTTATTCTATTTATAGGCTTGCACCTTTACATTCATGTTGCACTTCTAACTAACTCCTATCTGGTTCTACCAACTAATGACCAATATTCACAAAATATGGTCAAAAAGTACAAAAAGTGACACAAAATATTCAAAAGTAGTGTCTTCCGAGTTTACACAGCATCCGCGATGCTGCGCAACTAACTAATCCTCAAACCCTTTCCAACAACCCCCCAACACAATCTTGTGGCTCGCCCTTGAGCCACGTCAGTTGGACATGGTGTACTAGTTGTTTTTTAGCTTGAAGTCTTCGTACTGCTGAGAAATTTCTGTTAGTTGTGTTTTGATTTTCTCAGCAAGGTCCTCACATCCAAGCAAATCCTGCTTTAACAGGTGCTCCACCATCTTTTCAATTACTTAATTCTTACCATCCTGCACAACCTACAACGCAACAACTGTTTTCACCGACAACTGGGCTCCAATGTCTTGTAACTCGTCGAGCTAGTCATTGCGCTTTCGTTGGCACTCCTGAGCCTTTCTGATTCATTGCTGTAGCTCCTTTAACTCTCTTGATCGTGTAATTTGAACAATTGGTGGCATTGTTCTCAATGTCATCTTTAGTGTCGTCAACTGGCCCTCGGCTTCCTGCAACTATTTGGTCAGTTGCTCGATCTGTTCATCCTGAACGACACTACCCAAAAATTGTGTCTGTTGTCTCAGTAATCTTTTTGGCATCTTGCTCCATTTGTTTGAACTGTACCGCGATATCCTCGATGGCACCCTTCTGTTCCGCCGCTTTCTCTAGTGGTGTGTCTGGGTACATCAAAGCATTCAAAATAATGTTGTCTTATTGTAGCTGCGCGATAACTTCTGCAAGTCACTTTGCCTTTGCGATTTCATCCAAATTCATGGTGCTTTCACAGATGTGTTGACAAGGATCCGTAATAGCTTCTTCCACCTCCCCACGACTAGCAAACATGTGCTCCTTTTCAATAACAAGGCGATCAATTTATTTCTTCAACTCTATTATTTCTGCAGTAGTTTTCATCTTGAGCTCCTCTTGTGCTTTGCTTAGTGCCTCAATTTACTACTTTGTTGACCGTCAGTGTTTGCTTTTCGCAGATCAAGTCCTCTACTTTCCACAACGTCTCCTCTTCTTTGTGCGACCGCAGGTACTGGTTGCTGATCTCCTTTTGATGATCGATCAACTCCTGGTTAGCAACTCGCTGCATGTGTACTAAGGTTTGGGTGGTCAACTTGTTGATGTCCATCGCAACGCTCTGCAACTGCTACAGTTAGGAATTCACGTCCTCTTGTCCAACGTCAATTGCAGTCGAGGGAATCTGAGCATTCCAGACCCGTGGCTTGGTGCTAATTGACGCATAGTATTGCACAATGACACTCTCTAGTTCTCTTCTTGAAACATCATCATAAACATAATCGAGCTTGGATCTTACCTTGACGAATCCTTCCTGGGAGAACTTCCTCATCTCTTTTGCTGCAGTATCAGATGCGTTAGTGATGACCTTAATAAGCCACTGTAGCTGCGCCTCCAATACTGATCTGGTGCTGCTGCTCACCTCCTGCTCCATGCGTTTCTTCATCCTTATTTCTGCAAGGATGCACGTTGCTTTTGGATCAGTGGGGGTCACCGTCGACGAGTCTCCATCGGAGTCATGATGACTCCGCTCTTTGCGCACCAGATCCTCATGAGCATTTACTGATGGTCCTGTTGATATTTCTTCTGCGCTAACTGGTTCATGGCATTCTACGGGCCAATCCTAGACTCTCGCTTCCAACTCTGCATCCATCAGCTTGTAGGGCATCGGTAGCCATTGTTTTTCAAGTTCGCGCCGTACTGCGCCTGGATATGAATAGTGTGCGGCCTTATGGAAAACCGCATAATCCTATGGTACTTTACTGCAGCTTCTTCTGATAGACGAGGAAATTTTGTAACTGCTGCTTGCAACGCTTCCTAGTAGACCCAAAAGTGGATTGCGCAATCCTCTTGCCTAGTGGGTTCCTCCACCCACCACAGATTTTGACATCACGTGCCTTTATTGACCTTCACTGCTTAAACCTCCATCCCTTGGTAATCTAATGGATCCATCCAAGCCACTAGTGCGATTAGGATCAAGAGTCAACTATATGTGAAAGGCCGCTCTCCGGCCTGAACTGTTACCATGTCCTCTGTCAATTGTTTCAACAAAAAGAGGGATGAGTTCATTTGTACCCCTTTTGCACATTGTTGTGTGCATGCTATCACCCTTGAAGTGCATTGTATGGGGTGGTTCTTGCGGACAATATTGCTCGCTAATATCTTGGTGTTGATATGTACCACGTAGTCATTGATGTTATTAATGCGATACACTTTTCCATCGCGATGCAAGTCATATTTCGGATTTAACCGGGCAACCAACCGCTTATCATGATCCTTGCCTTTGAAGTATTGCGATGGGTCTGGCCCATCCTTTGGAAACCCTATGATCTCCAAAATCAAATCCACCATGATTATGATAGGTGTGTCCAACCACAATGTCCCTCCATGAAAGCAAGCCAAGAGTTTCTTGACACAGGCATTTGCTTCATTCAGTCACCCAAAATGCGGCATGTCGATAAGCCCTAGCAACCCCGCTTTATCCATCCTTTGCGCCCATGGCTACGGGATACATACTATGCGCCCTCCCACGACTGAGGGTAATGAATCATAAGGCTCATTCGCTACATCCTATAATGCCAATAGGTCATGATCATCGTACTTCATCTTCATCAGTGCTGGTACAATATATATATTGCACACAATCCCCCTCAGCAGCGGCGACATCCTGGGCTAATACTTCTGGTTTTTGGTTAGCTGCCGAGGCTATGCACCAGGTTGGGTGGGACCTATGTAACCTAGAATTTCATGAATGGAAACACCTTTCCGTGTGGTAGACTCTACATCCCCGGAGTTTGACGGCCCCGTCTGCGTAGTTCCCTCTCCTTGCGCCTTCATTAGAGGAAATTTCAATTTAAAATGGGCCTTCCCAAAATAATACAAATTCCATGTCATAATGTATTAGCCAATCAAAATTCTTTAAAATTAAAAAAGGGAGCACCTCTTAAACAATTTTTTAATATAAATTTGGGGATACGCTGTTGGAATATATTAAACCCACTCACAACTTAGGATAAAATAATTAATCATTATTTGATTAATTATTCACCCACTAGCTTAATTAGGTGGCACCTTAA
>LPNX011149451.1:196233-212036 GCA_001517045.1 Pseudotsuga menziesii
GATCTATTCCTTGTGCTTCTTCTTAGCATCATTGCACATAGCATTGATCTATTATTTCTACATACGCATTATAAAAAAACTACTTTTTTTGTTCGTATTTTCGACATATCTCCCTGTGTGTTTACTCAAATTTCGATCAGGAGAGCTTGCTGGATGCATAATTAAATTCTGCATCCAACGATTACCCACTCGGCATACTTTTGATGGGCCCCACTTCCCCAAAAACAAGAAATAGCTGAAAAAATGTGATGATGACATCATCATCACATTTTTTCAGCTATTTCTTGTTTTTAGGGTAGCGGGGCCCGTCAAAAGTATGCCGAGTGGGTACTCGTTGGATGCGGAATTTAATTCCACATCCAACAAGCTCTCCCGATCGAAATTTGAGTAAAAAAACAGGGAGATATGTAGAAAATACGAGCAAAAAAGTAGTTTTTTCTTTTCTTCCTCCAAAATTAATAAATATTATTTTATTATTTTAACTATTATTTTATTGATTTTCCTTAGGAGGCCCATTTTGAGTTCAAATTTCCTCTAATGGATCAAGGTTCTCATTTTCCACTTCTACGATGTCAGAGGGTTTGGTTTCTGGCCCTTCCGCTTCCTCCTCGTGACCGACGATGATCCGACCGGCATACTGGAAACTTCCTCAACAATGGTCACTGGTCTGATTGGCGAGTTCCTCTCACTCGAAATTTATACCATGTTTGGGGTGTCCTACATGCCGCAACTATACCCCATAAGGTTTTGATCGTCACACACCCTCTTCCTTACTCTGAAACTCACAAAATTCACTCGGTCACTCTGGATTTCAACTCAACACAACAATGCTTGCAACTCGATTTAGCTCAATGGTGTTTTCAATCCGTGTCGAGCACCTTCTTATTGCAGCAGGTCAATCCATCCTCATCATTACCAAATCCAACGCTACCATCATGACCAAATCATGCATTAACTGCCTGAATCCGTCGTCGATTCAATTAACCCAACGGTCGGATCCACCATCAATACGCGTCGCTTCACCAAGCATTGCGGTTAACTATTTTAACTATTCCTCATTTATTGCTGATTTGATTACATCGCGACCCTATCGCTGTTGCGACAAAGCTTCCTAGCTGTGCTACTTACCCCCCTTACTTACGCATCCACTTCCTCCTGGTGCGCCCTTCCTTTGGATAAATAGGCCCTATTTTTTTTAAAGTGCGCAGCGCCTTAAGCATCACGTAGTTCCAGCCCTGTCCTATAGGGATTTAGTCAGCTACCATTCACCAGTTTTGGTTGCATCGTTCCATCTAATTGTTGCAGTTGAACTGCCCCCCCCAGAAGTAATGGAATTAACAAGATATGGACCTAGCCAATGCATCTGTAACTTACCTGGATGCTTCAAGAACTTGCTGTCATATAGTAGCACCAAATCTCCTTGCTGAAATGTGGTGATCATGCCAAGCCTTCTGTCGATCCTTCTCGACGCACTAATGGAAGCTTGCTATAAAACAGTCTTCTTCGAGCTGTATCAACTGCACCACACGCTCCTCTAGTGCTGCTGCATAATCCATGCCTGTCATGGTGGAAAGGTACATAGAGAGAATAATGTATTCCATAGGCATGACTGCCTCTTTCCCATGTACCAATTTGAACGGTGTCTGGCCTATTAATCTCTTGCAAGTGGTGCGATATGCCCATAGTACTGTAGGAATATTCAAGTCCCAGTCATCTTGGTTAGCATTACATACCTTTGTAAGTGCATGCTATAAAATCTTGTTGCATGCCCTAAAATCGGCATAAGTCTTCATACCTTCAACATCCACAACCAGGTTCAACACACGTCCAATTGGTTGCACTTTAGCCTGATTAGCCAATCACAACTGTACATGGGACCAACCCAATGTCAGCCTCCCCATATTTTTCCATGTTTGCTTTGTCAAAATATTCACATCTGAGCCTGTTGCAACTGCAACTATTTTCCCAAATTTTTAAAAATTTTGGACCCTCCTTTTAATTTTATCTTGCCTGGGAGTGTTTGGATTGTTGAACTTTGTTTTTTCCTCTGCTACATTTTGGATTGTTTGAAGTTTAATTGAGGTCAACTATTTTTCTTCTTTTCGAAAAGCTGTTTTTTGTCTGCCGATGCTTTGGACTGTGGAACTTGAAGTTTGATTTAAAAATGATTTCCTTCATCGCTATCGAAAGTTTATTTATGTCTGAATCAGGGCGGTAATTCTCTACGCGGTCTCCATTGCGGAGGGTAAGTAATGAACTTCCCGATGGACAATTCTTATTTGCACCGATGCGCTTTTATTTTGTTTCTTTGGACTGTCGGTGTTTTTTATTTTAACAAGGTCGGAGCATTAGCCTTCTCTATCACCACCATTTCGGAGGACAAATAGACAATGGGCCGATGGATAGTTTTTACTTTCACCGATGCCTTGGTTTCATTGATCAACTTTTTTACTTTGTGACATTTTGTTTTCGCTATCAGAATGGTTTTGACTATCGATCGGGGGGCTAGTCCTTTGCATTGCCGACACGGCGGCAACATTGAGCCTTTGGTCGCCGATTCATAGTCCTCAAAGTTTTCGATCGTCAAAGTTTTCATTTGATTACAGAATCCGTAGTCTGATTGTTTTCCACCGTTGCGGCTTTCTAGCAGACTATCTTGTCAACGCATTGAAATTAGTCCTTCCGATCTCCGATGCATGTACGATAGTTTTTAGTGTTTTATTTCGCCAACGTTTTATTTTGCCGCGGAACCCTTAGTTTGTATGACTTCCGCCGTTGCGGTAGCTTAGCGAATTGACCGTCCGACATGCAGTTGTTCCTTTTGCCGATGAAGAGTTTTTCCGCCTGATACTTAGTATTTTCCCGCCGGTGAGGGTTTTCCCACCATTTTTGTGTACTTTTACTCTATTTTTTGGGACGGTGGACTTTCTCCCTGGGTTTTGGACGAGTCTAGTTTTTCTCCGAGGTGAAGAGCGCAGTTTAGGTTTTGGATGGGTGGTTACATTGTTATGATTCATGCTTTCATCGGAGGATTTCGAATTGGTCCAGATGCAACCTATATTGAGACATGGAGCTTGTTTTATCGAGCTTGTGTTTTTAGTTTGGACAATGGATTTAGCAGATTTTAGACCCAGTTTGCAGGATTTCCTTTGCCTTATCTTTTCATACATTAATATTGTTTATAGTTCATTTTACAGAATGCATGTATTGATACAGTTTGTGTTACTTTGTTAAACGCTAAATGGTCTAAAAATCTGATATGTTCATGACAAGATGATTGCTGCAAAGAAGACATGGCTAAAGGACAAGGAAGCAAGGAAAGAAGAAGCTGAAGCATAAAGAAGAAGAGATAGAAAGGGAAAGTGAAGGCCTGAGATCAACAGGATCTCAAAATACCAACGAATTACTGAGCATAATCGATAGCAGTAGAGGCCCAGGCTTGGGAAAAGTTCGTCAGTTACCAAGCTGGTCCCTTTTTATAAAGTGCTCTAAAAACTTAATCGAAAATGTAACGTATTGTATAAATCATGAGCACTCATAAAGAGACAAAAAGGGTGGTTTTGAACGGTTGGGGGGAGCCCAAAGGTCACCGAGGGGCATCCCAAGAGTTTTGCTTGTAGTATAAGTATAGGAGAGTTAGATAGCCATAAGGACTTTTTCCCAGATAGATTTATGAGATTATGTTGTAAGAAGAACTATTTCCTTTTGCAATAAGAATTGCAAGTTTCCTGATGGAGAAAGCTTGGTGGAAGATTTCAAATGCTGTGCTATGGATTTGTTGAATGTGAACTATTTCGTTTTCAGTTGTTGTCCATTAACTGTGAGATCGTTCTAACTCTTTGAACCTATGTTCTTGTTATGAATGCACTCTAGTTTATTCTATGAAATTTCCACTATGAGTAATGAAGGCTTTTCATAAACAATGAGCTATCTTGTTGTTCATATATCTATTAATGTTCATGTGTTTTGAATTAAGTAATAGCTATCTGTGATTTTTATTAATGCATGCGTAGAAATACATTACTCATTGATAAATGATAATATTGCTCCCTAGGGATAGGTTATATAGTTAGTTTTAGTTTCTTGCTGTGTGTGATTTAGATGCAAGTGAGTTAAGACAAGAGGTAAGAACCTGTGCATCACATTGTGACCGCTCCTCGTATTCTCTATCAGTCTGCATTCTTAGATAGGCACTTGCATATCATACTTAAATTCAAAAAACTAAAATATACACGGTGGACCGGGCCGTAACCAGTAAAAACTTTTATTTTTGTTACTTGACCTATGGTAGCCGGACCGTAAACCGGACGGATTCCCCATACCAAACAATAACGGGCTAGTTGGGAACATTTACTGGGGAGAATCCCTAACTGTTGTTACCTGCGAATTTCTAGGCATCAACAGAGCCTAGATCCAAAATGACGGAATCTACTTCATAGTCCCCAATTTGAATATTCAAGTGCATTTCTTTTCTCATCTTTTTCTTGTGTAAAGAGTTCACTGTCGACCAGAGCATCAGTACCTCTTGCTAGCGATAGATAAATCTCAAAGAAGTGCTGTAAGGTACCATGCTGCCGCGATGGTCCTGCCTCCAATGAAGAATCAAAAGCAGAAATAATTTCATAGACATGTGACTTACCAAGATTTCTTCCCATCGTGCTTCGAGCTTCAAAGAATGTATCTTTTTCGGTTGCAATATCAAATGATGCCTTCTTCTTCCTAGCCAATCGTACCTGCGAGCGGGGTCCATCCTCTCTGGTTGTCACACCTCCGCGGGTGACGATGGAAACATCAACATCCTCTGTTCTGGGATCTGCTTAGATCGTCGCAACTATCGATCCTTGGCCTTGATTCATCGGCGGATTCTGGTTCAGTAGTGGATTCTGACTTATTGGCAGGTTCATTGGTTGATTCACAGTCTGAGTCTGAAGTGGAACTTGATTCTGATCCTGTTTCTGCAACTGGTGCCGGTTTTGTAGCTGATTTTGATTCTTTAACTAATTCTACAGTTGAGGAACATTCCCGGCCTGCTATCTTGCAATTAATTGTGGGAAGTTCTCTACTGTATCATCAATTGACGTACAGTATGTACATGAACACTGCAAGTGTGGGAAATCTCTTTGGTAATGTCCAAATACCCCACAATTGTAACACTGGATAGATCCATGACCCAGTCCTCGTCCTCTTTCGAAGCCTCCTCCTCTTCCTTAGAATCCTCCTTGCTGCTGGTACTGCGGCTAAGCCATCTGTGGTGGCGGGGGATTCAACTATTGCTGAACATAGTGTGTTGCTTGAACATATTGTGGATGTGGCTGAGTCATCACCATCTGATTATACTGTGGTTGTGGTGCGAACTGTGGCTGCAATGCAAACTGCGGTTGCGGATGCGATGGTATAAATTGCATCTGCGGCTATGGTGTATACTACGGTTGAGGTTGAGAGTTTACCACCTGAGGCTGCGACTGTGGTTGCTGTACTGCGCGATGATCTTCGCCCTTCACAAAGTATGAATCATATGTCCTTTCCTGAAGCAGATCATATGCATGACAACCTTTATCTCCATGCCCCACAAATCGACAAAATGAACAATATAGGTTTGCTGGATTCAACACCATCTTCTACATGTAGCTACATTCTTCGTGTCAATGTCCATATAATTGACATATGCGACACCATGGTATGCTGCCACAACTCAGTGGGTTCGACACCCCAGATAGCAGATAATTGCGGAAGTCCAAGAAAGTATCTTTAGTGTGTCCATCTATGCAAAAACGAGTGCACCAAAGGTATTCATGATTCTCTTTCCCTTTCTTAATGTCTTGCAACTGAAGCATCAAGTTCGCTAGCTGCGCCTGAATTTGGTTCATACCAGCTGCATTCTCCCCAACCGGTGAAGCTTCTAACTTCATTGCTATCTTCAGAGCTTCGCTATGTGTCGCGATCTTCTGCTGCATCAGTGGTTTCCAAATATGAGGTACCAATTCTGTGATAAACCATTCTTTGTGCTGAACGTCGCTCATATCAAAAACGACTCTCGCCATTAGTGTCTTAAATCTTTGATCAAATTCACAAAAAGTCTCATTAGGAAACTACTTAATATCTTTTAACTCAGTAATATACTATGCTTCAGATTTGGGACTTCTTAATTCTTCAATTAGTCCCCTCCTGACTTCATCCAACATTTTTGCAAGTGTCCCCATAGGAACTTGTATGAATTTCATGTACCAATCCAGCACACAACCCCGAAGGTAGTCGCCAATTGGCATTTCTTGACATCATCATCAGTAGTTTGTCTGACTGTCCACACTACTTTGCATAGAAGCAGTACTGCTCGGGATTGTCAGTCCCGTTCCCATGGAACAAAGGTAACTTTGTATTGTCGCTCGCCATCTTGGGCCTTCTTCCTGCAGATGCTGATCTACCACTAGAATGCTGCTAGCACGTCGGGTAAGTCGACGTGGAATTTGTGTTTCTTCCTGAATTTGGAGTAGTGCACAGAGGCGTGTGTACGTTGCTGTTGGGGTTTGATCTTACTGCTATTCTGGGCATAGTCTAGGTCTGGTCATCCTCTTCATCACTGTAGGGTCACTTCGTCCCGTGTGGTCTTCCTTTTCGGTCTTGTGTTTTGATCATAGCAGGACCTTCCCCTCGTAAAACCAATTTATTCCTCAGCTTCCCTCACAGTCTTGTCGAAACTTGCACCTATCTACCCCTTATCTTCCCATTCATCTCCCCCCTTTCGTCGTGGTATCCACCGCCTACGCACACCAGAGTTCTACTACTCGAGGTGCATCTTCAGTATACCCTTTTGACAAACAAGCATGTTAATTGGAAACTACAGAGACAACAAGAACCTACCTCTGGGTCTGTTGAAAAATTCCCTTTCTGCTTCACTGTAGGACTTGGTAGTGTCGACTGCAAATTTAGTAATATATCCTTCTAGGATACTATCTAGCCAGACCTCAACAGCTCGCGATGCTCTGTTGTCAATTTCCTGCAGTTCCTGGATCAATTTAGCAGTCCAGGATGTTGGCTCTTTTCAGAAATTTGTCTTATTGTAAGTGAACCGCGCTAACCACTCATACAATATGATGGGAAACTCATAGAAAAAGTAATCGTGAGTACCATCATGTATGTATCTCGCCAACCACTTGTCTGTCGTCAGTCCAGGGTTCTGATGTTCCGCTTTAGAAAATTCTCGCAGCTTTCGATCAAACCAATCTTGAATTTTCAGTAGCGTTGGATGCCACATATCCTCCTCTTAGTCGCAACAAGGTCTCGACAACGGAACCATTTGTTGGCACAAAACCAACCAAAAAACCCTCAATCGACAGGGGTTCCCACTTTTCAATGCTCGACTCGCCGCGATCTCCCTGAGCATCGGCCCAGACAGGTTTTACCCTATCCGACAACACCTACGAAACATATGAAGTCTCACCCGAGATGTTCGAGGGAGGGTTGACGGAACCAAGTTTCTGTAGAATAGAAGAGGAATATAGGCATAGACAATTCATCAACTTATCTATCAGACCTAACCAATCACTTACTCAAAATTAGAACCATTCATCATTGCTTTTCTTGGATCACATCATTCATTCATCACAAAAATAACCATGCTGTTGCGCAAACAGATCTAGTTAGATAACATCATTCATAAGCAGTAAACATTGCATCATAGATCCATGTCGCACACATTCACCATTGGATTGCAGAAATAGAAAGATAGAAAGAGACAAAGATAGACAGTCGTGAATAGTAGTTTGCATTCGCGGGTTGTAATACTAGACAGTCGCGAATCATTCACGAGTTGTTCTCATAGACAGTCGCGAATACTTCTGGAAATAGGGATTTTTAAGTCAAAGTTTGCTTGTTCTTTCCTTTCTATAATCTCTATTTTCTGAGTGGATTTTCCTTATAATTGCTGTGTTGCTTGTTTGAACACTGTGGGTGATTACACTTAGTGCTTTTTCGAAAGCCCTTGAGTCCTTTTTGCTTGAGTTATTTATTGTTTGCATCCTGAAGTATTTTGGCCTGTTTGGGGTTGTGGGTTAAAGTGTCTTAGTCCAGATCAGTGATCAGGGTCTTGGGATCTGTTTTTCCAGTCTGTCTTCTGACAGTGGCTAGTTGTCACTTGCCTTTGTGAGTCTGCAGTGATTTTTATCATTGTTTGCACCCAAGCTAGGGTTCCTAGCCTGCCTCTTCGTGGTGGTCTGTTGGTTCTGTCAGCCTGTTTGCTTCAGTTTGTTGCTTTTATACAGTGTATAAGTTTCAAGTTTACTCAAGTAGAGTGCATTGTAGATGCATAGTAGATTTTTGAGCATTTTTAAACGTGAAAAGAAAACATAATTAAAGCTTTTGCATTGTGATTTTTTCATAAGTAGTGTTTATTTCAATTTGAAAATATTATCTCAAAAAACTACAAAAATATAGGCTTAGTTTCTTTCATCATTGCTTTCAATTCATCAATATATATTTGCAAGAAAATAAAAAGAAGTTTGTTTTTATAATGGTAATTTTTCTTTGAATACACCTTTGCTTTCATTTATTTCTTATTTTGAGTCAAAAAACCATACAGTATACCACTCCATTTCCTCTTGAGTAAGAAACGGCCCTCTAAAATGAACGAATAAATTAAAATTTACTAGTAAGTTTTGTTTTCTAGGGGCCTTTCACCTACTAGCTTAGGCTAGACTTGTGGGCTAGGAAGTGTAAACTTCCCACATGTTATAAACTCAGACGTAGTGGACCTTTCTTTAGGTAAATCCTTGACTTTATCACTATGTCTGGGAAGCTCCTCTCAAACGGGAGTTAAGCACTAGGCCGCGTGGAGGCTTGGACAGAGGAGATAACCCTCCGAATCCTTGTCAAAGCGTAACTCAAGACTTTTGCGCATCTGGGGATTCTGTCCTAGACAGAGTTTCGGGCTCAGCTACCGTGCCCATGCGTACGATTTCGGCTGACGACTGTCCCCCCAGACTGTTGATACTGCCAAGGTAGCCTTTAGTCTCTTGTCTTTTTAGGGTTCATACCTAGGTAAACCGGAAGGTTATTTCTGGTTCACCTTGAATGGGCTTGGAAGGTAACCCTTGTTGAAAGTGTAGGAGGGTGGTGGGTGATTCCTCTGCTTGTGCCTAAGAACCACTTCAAGGACGCCAAGTAATCGTTCATCAGCTTTCTTCAGGAAAGTATATCTTTTACCCTGGTTTGATTGCTTGAGACTTTAGGAATTTTTAGTGTATGCTCTGTGGTTTTTCCCGTGTTTAGTTGGCCTTAGGGTGCGATTTGTTAAATTTTTAATTCTTGAGGACCAACCTGTTAGAAGGTCAAGAAGGTTGAGAAACCTTCCTCCTATCACTGCATTGGAGCCTCCACCTTTACCTCAAAGGCAGATATTAGACACAGATGGTTCATTTGAACCTATAGGAATAAGTGAAGTTCTTGGTGAACCAGAACTCATTGCTAACCGTTTCAATCTTGACACAGTTGAGATAGAAGAATTGCAGACTAATGAGTTTGCAAGAAATTTTAACTCCCCCTTGACTGATTTAAATGATCCTGTGATTGTCCAGGTTAGACCTTTTGATTCACCAGTGCTAGGTGTCCCTGTGGATAGAGTCATGTCTTCTGTGGAAGAAAGTCCTTTTGTGTTCACCCCAACCCTTCCGGTTGAAGGGGTACTACCTCCCCTGGTAAGTGCCCCTAGATCTAGTTTTCCTTCTACACCTTTGACTCCAGCGAGCCGGGTGGTTCAACCACCGGTTCACTCCAACATAGGAGGTACTTCTGGTGACATGGTTGCTGGGATCCCCAATATACCTACCCTTCCTTCTTCCTTTCCTTACACTACCCAGAGTGGTCCGGTAGGATCCTCGGCTTATGTTCAAGGATTTCCTTGGAACGGGGGGCACATTCCCCCATCCAATCCATACGTAGGTCCATCTCCTTCATATGTAGGAGTGCAGTTTGGGAGCAACACCTCTTATGGGAAAATCTTCCAAACCCTTATTTCGGTCCCTTACACGCCCTCTCCCTTTTCGCTATTTAGCGGAGGGATACCTGCTCCTGTCTTTCAGTCTCCTATTTCTATGGGGATGGCCCGAACCTCTTACACTGCACTTCCCACACACAATCCTGTGGCTTACGGATGGAATCCGTTTCAAAGCAACCTTCCCACTTCACAACCGGTGGCTGGGGGCAACCCCACTTTTCGGGGGCAGTTCCCTCTAATCCCCAAGCTGGCACATCTAGTGCCCCGGTTAGGCCCAAACTTCCTTTTCTGGCAACTTTAAACTTGCCAGACTTGTCAAAATTGATGAATGACCCAGTGAGGCATGACCCCTTGTGGCAACCTGTTCCCACCAAGTTACCATCGGACATCCCTAAGTTCGAAGGAAAAACTGGTGAAGATCCTGGGGCACATGCCACCACTTTTCACTTATGGTGTTCTTCCAATTCGATGAATGAGGATTCAATTAGTTTGAGGCTATTCCAGAGGACCTTGACAGGTACGGTGGCAAAATGGTATATTGAATTGCCTTCTGCTGCCTTTAGTAGTTTCTGGGATTTGTCTAGTGCTTTCCTTAGCCACTTTCAGCTTCCGGTTCGATACGATTTCGGAACGGACTTGTTGTCTACTTTTAGACAAAACAAGGCTACCCACATCTCGGATCATATCCAAGAGTGGAGGAGGCGAAAGAGCCTTATTAAAGCCACCATTCCTCCTGAGTTTCTATTAGAATGGTTCCTTAAATCACTGTTGCCATACATATCTAAGGATGTTTCCACATCAGGAGTAACGAACGAAGAAGAAGCCATACTCAGGGCCCAGCAGTTAGAATTGATTTATTCATAGTCTGGGATCTTGTATGAGATCATCCCTGAGGCTCCGAGGCCTTCGCACAAAGTGGAGAAACCTAAGCCTAGACCCCATGTCGATGGTGTGGTTGGGTCCGTTAACTCTCCCATTGTAGAGTCTTTGACTAAACAACTTCACCAATTGTCTGTCAAACAGTCTACGGCGAAGGCAGCAAAGGCTACCCCCTCTCCCCAAAATGCAAATGTTTTTGCGCAAACCTCTCAGAAGGGCAATCAGCAGCCCGATGGGAAGAAAAAGAAGGGTAAAAAGGGAGAGGGAAACCAAAACAAGCCAAAGCCCGTGAACAATGATGATGGGGGCATAAAAGAAAAGAAGAAGGTCAAGTTCCCTTGTAATTTGTGCCAAGAGGATCACCTTACTCACCTTTGTCCCCTTATGGATCAAGCCCAGAAGCTGCTCAAAACTCAACAACCGGCTGTCCTGAAGGATCCTTTTCCCCAAGGACAGAACACTGCTTCAGCTTCTAATGTAGCAGGGGGCACTCAAACTACCCCTGACCCTAATTATATCAACATGGTTCGATATTCAACTTTGTTGCAGACTAGGAACAAAATCTATGAGAAAGAGACTCTTGAGAAGGGTAAAGCTGTAGGTGAAACTTCCAACCCTCTCACGATAGAGAAACCTGCCAAAACTATGCCGAAGATACCGAAAGGTGTCTTCAAGAAGACCTTGCATAACCCTAATGCTAGGGCTGCTTCCAACTACTCCGTGGTTGAAGACTTAGCTCAAACCCCTTATGCAATGTCAGCTTTAGAGGTGTTACAGAGTTGTCCCGCTCAGCGGGATGCCCTCTTAGCAGCTCTAGGTAGCATGGACTCTTCGAGTCTCAAGGCGAAATTTCATTTTTCCGATGTTAAAATTCGCCTGCCTTACCATGTAGCCTTATCAATAGATGTTGTCCATGGTGGTAAGACCATTGGAAGAGCAGTTGTTGATGAAGGGGCCTCTACATGTGTTATGTCCTTGGCCTGTTGGAAAGCTCTTGGATCCCCAGAGCTGAGCCATAAGAGGTATCCTGCCGGCTTTTGAGATTAAGTTGGCAGGCAAAGCAGTGTCTGTTGAAGTAGAAGTGATTGATGCTCCCTTGGACTACAATTTGCTTCTGGGAAGGAATTGCACTTTTGCAATGTCTGCTGTTGCATCGGTTGTTCTTTGTGTCGTGGTTTTTCCACATGAGGGCAAGTTGGTTACTGTTGACCAACTTGATTTTACCCGAAAAGGCCATTTAGAGTCTAAGGAATCCACTGTGCCATTGGTTGATCAGGCCAAACCTGCTACACAGAGTTTGGGGGCTAGAATGTACGCATCATTGATGGGCACATTTGATCTTCCAGCCCCGGTTAATTACATTGGTTCTACTAGTGTGGGGAAGTCCATCGCTACGGTTGTCGATAGGACTGATCCTTGGGTTCTCCCAACTCCCCATGAACCGGAAGTTCCCTTATCGGTAGTGGAGGTAGCTTATAAATCCATCACTCAAGCCATTGTTGATCCCATTCCAGATCCTCTAACAGTCTCAGACAACCTGGAAGAAGTCTATTTGCACGTATGGGAAGAAAACTCTTTGCATTCTATAGATTGCTTAGATACCGTTTTACCTTCTGATGAAGCTATTTTGGAAGCCATGAGCGGACGTGATAATATTTGTGAAGATCTTCATCATCGATCCTATTTTATTCCAGATCTAAGCAGAATATAAAACCAAGAGTTTAAAGTGAGACTATCAGAAGATATTGAGGTACCTATCAACCCTTTGCCTAGGGAAGGGGTGTCTGCTGAGGGGAATATGACAAACATTTTCGCCACTATACCTATCAATATCTCTGTGAACCCAGATGTCGTGGAAAACATCTATATAGGTGCAAACTGCTCTCCGGAAGAGATTGCCATCTACACTGCCCTTTTCAAGGAATTCCGCGATATCTTTGCCTGGTCATATGAGGAGATGCCAGGCATTGATCCATCTATTGTTCAACATGAAATCTCAACCTATCCTGATGCTAAGCCAGTTCAGCAAAAATTAAGACCCGTGAACCCACGTAAAGCGGCAGCTGTGAAGGCGGAAGTTGAAAAGCTGTTGAAAGCTGGTTTTATATATCCCATAGCTTTGACTGAATGGGTGTCCAACCCTGTTCCTGTTGATAAAAAGCAAGGGACTATTCACGTTTGTACAGACTTTAGAGACCTCAATAAAGCCTGTCCTAAGGACAACTACCCCACACCATTTATTGACCAGATCATAGATGCATGTGCGGGAAGTGAGGTGTTTTCGTTTATGGATGGTTTCTCCGGCTACAATCAAATCCAAATCAAAACGGAAGACCAACATAAAAATGCTTTCATTTTCCCTTGGGGTACATTTGCGTATAAGAAAATGCCCTTTGGATTGAAAAATGCCGGGGAAACCTTTCAACAGGCCATGAACTTTTCTTTTCATGACATTAAAGCCATTGTCAAACCATACCTGGATGATTTACCCGCACATTCTCGCAAGAGGATCCAACATCCAGATCATTTAAGGTTGGTCTTTGAAAGATGCAGATACTATAAAATTCGCTTGAATCCCCACAAGTGTGTTTTCTGCGTCGAGTCAGGAAGGTTACTCGGGTTCATTGTCTCTAATAGAGGCATCCAGGTGGATCCTTTGAAAGTTGAGGCCATTGTAAATCTGCCTCCTCCTCGTTCTCTCAGGCAACTTCAAAGCCTGCAAGGAAAGTCTAACTTTCTTCGACGTTTTATCGTTAATTATGCCAAGATCACTAAAGGTTTCATGCACTTACTCAAACAAGACACTCCATTTGTATGGGATGAAACCGCACAACTTGCGTTTGAGGCATTGAAAAAAGCTTTGCTGTCGGCACCTTTGTTACGTCCACCAAATTATTCTAGGGATTTTATATTATATCTGGCTGCGTCGAAGTCGACCATTGGGGTAGTACTAGTCCAGGAGGACGATAATCTCATTGAGCATGTCATTTATTATCTTATCCGTGCTTTGGACGGACCTGAGCTTAGATACTCCCACGTCGAGAAGTTAGCCTTAGCAGCTGTTTATGCTGTACAGAGGTTGCGCCACTACATTTTACTGAGGACCACAACAGTAGTGGCAGATGTGAATCCGTTCCAGTATGTTTTATCCCGACGGATTGTTGGGGGAAAATTTAACAAGTGGATCGTCATTCTCCAAGAGTTTGACTTGGATTTCCAATCCGCTAAGTCCAAGAAGTCCTTAGTTTTTGCTGAGCTTATAGCAGAATTTCCCACTGAAGAAAATGTAGCGGTTGAAGACGACTCATTCCCAGATGAACACATATTCCTGATATCCACCTCTGATCCTTGGTATGGGGATATTCTTATATATCTCCAGACTTTGAAGTATCCTGCCGCTTACTCTAGAGAGGAACGACGTAAGTTACGCCTTCATGCCAAGAAATACCTCATTATAGGAGATATATTATATCGAAGAGGGGTAGATTCCGTCTTGCGTCGCTGCCTTACTCATGAGCAAGCAGAGATTGTCCTAAATGATTCTCATAGAGGAGCATGTGGGGGTCATTTATCTGGGTTAGCAACGGCCCAAAAGATATTGCGTGCTGGTTATTTCTGGCCCACGATCTTTAAAGATTGTGTGGAAGCCGTGAAGCACTGTCATCCGTGTCAACTTTACACCAGAAAAATGCGGTCGCATCCTGCTCCGTTATTTCCCGTTGTCTTGGTAGGCCCCTTCATGAAATGGGGGATCGATTACGTGACATGCAACCCAGTCTCGGCTGGGGGGCATAAATACATCATTGTCGCTGTTGACTATTTTACGAAATGGGCAGAGGCAATGCCTACTTTCAAAGACAACGGGGAAACAACAACTTTCTTTGTTTTCAATCAAATTATTGCAAGGTTTGGTATTCCCAAAGTGATCATCACTGACCATGGCAGTCATTTTCAAAATAACATGATGACGGAACTGACAACAATGCTCGGATTTAGACAAGAACATTCTTCTCCATACTATCCGCAAGCAAATGATTAGGTTGAGGCTGTCAACAAGACTTTGAAAACTATCCTTAAACGGACAATTGATGCAACCCGTTCTAATTGGCACATCATGTTATATCCTTCTCTTTGGGCTTACAAAACTAATGTAAATACTGGCATGGGTTATTCCCCTTTCCAACTCGTTCACGGGGTGGAAGCAGTTACTCCGATTGAATGCGAAATCCCGTCCTTGAAGATAGCCATTCATGTGTTACCTGATATGACTAAGCTTGAGGAACGTCTGGTACATTTAGAACACCTTGATGAACAACATAGAGATGCGTTGACTACTAATCAGGCTCATAAGAATAGGGTTAAATCTCAATATGATAAAATGGTCAAACCTAGGGTTTTCTCTGAAGGGGAACTTGTCTTGCTTTGGGACCAGGATAAATAACCTCTGGGGGCAAGAAAATTCAAGGCTATGTGGTTAGGACCCTATGTCGTGTCGAAGGTATTGAGTAAAGGTGCATATGAATTAGTAGATTATGATGGGAATAAACTGCCTGAGCCTAGAAATGGGCTCTACCTGGAGAAGTACTATGCTTAGGATTAGCACTTTTTCTTGTATTTTTATTGTATGTATTTTTTATGTACAATAGGTTGTTAGTTTTGTTTTTTATATTATCTGCTGGTTGTTGTAGATGTATTCCAAAATGTATATAGGTTTTGTTGATGGCGCCAGCCGTCACACTTGTAACCTGGCTTCAGCAGCATGGGTTATCTATTCTCCCACAGGACAACTTGTTGCCACGGGAGGCGCTTGTCTAGGTCCTGCCTCTAATAATGTTGCTGAGTATAGGGCTGTCATTGAGCTCCTATGGGATGCTTTGTCACGTGGCATCACCCAGCTTGAAGTCCGTTTGGATTCTCAGTTGGTAGTTTCCCAGCT
>LPNX011149451.1:212865-299179 GCA_001517045.1 Pseudotsuga menziesii
CCGAAACAGCCGTAGCCAAATATGTGGAACCCCTACTACAAAATCCTGCATGGCTGTAGGTATATGCTCAATCCGTATCGTAGGTACTCACTGGGTTAGCCTGGCCAGCTTCCCCTCTAGTACCCGGATCAATCCTAGGTCTCCCCCTACAACCGGACGCACGAACATACGAGGGTGCCCTTCAGGGCGGACTGGTCCAATATCTGCATTTTGACACATGAATAGGATTAAGAATTGTACATATGTATATATTCTATCATTGGAAAATTCATAAAAATTTGAAAATGATAAAAAATTAAAAAATTACTTACCCATCTCACCCCATATTCCTCCTGGAGGGAGGACAAGGTCGTGGTCACCTCAGAAATCCATCCCGGCGTATGGAAATTGCTCCAGCGCTGGCAGCTATCATTCCCACCATGTATAAAAGTCATCATCGTAAACGCTGTGTACTATGTCTCCTCCTCCTTGATGGAGGAAGATGTCTCCCCACTGGCTCAGCCTTGGATGACGTGGAGATCTGACCTGTAGTGGTATAGCAGGGCTCATGGCTGGTACTCTCTCAAAGAAGAACGCCACTAGTATGCTTGCATAGCCAAAATTCTTGCGTCTTCCTCTTTTACAGTCGGATAGTTGTCTCTTCATGATGGGGAGAACTCCCGAGCACCAATCATAGAGAGCACCTCTAAAGCAGTCAACTGCCACCCTCATTTGATTCCTGGTGGCCATATGTAATCCTGTCGACCCTGCAAGTCTCACAATGGTACTAGCTAATACCTGGAGTGTGAAATCCTGGATGTCTGCAATAAGAACGCTGTTGTCCTTCTTCTACGTACCCGGTGTACAGAATATGTCAACATAGTTCTGGACACTCAAGGGGTCCCCGCCCTGGCTAGTGCCCTCTAAATTCATCGGTGCCCCCCGTTGTGACAACCTGGTAATGAAATATATATCTTCCACGATAAGCTCTAAGGTCTCACCTTGAAGATTGAACATCCCCATATCATGATCCCAGTAATTGACCATGAATTCCAGTAAGCGGACATTTGCCCGCATGGGCGATGTACAAAAGAATTTCAACAACCCACATGTCCTCAATGCTTGTATGGTGGGTGCGCTTTGGAGCGACGCATGATCCATTATTTCATGTTCTCTTTCTCTCCACTCCAACACCATATTTTTCCTGGAAAATACAAGTAATTGAGCTCAGTATTCCATAATAAAATTTTGAAAATCTTGCATATTTTTAAAGTTTTGCCCCATCATGCAGCATTCGCGACTGTCCATTGGGGCAGGTCGTGGATCATTTGCGGCTGTCTAGTTAGACAACCCGCGAATGAAACACGTATTTGCGACTTGCATGCTTAGAAACCCGCGAATGCGCACTGATGTAGTTTGGGATGATGAAAAATATTGAATTCACCATTAAATTTAATATTTGTTTGGATCAAATTGACGAGTTTAGGGTGTAGAATTACCTGAAGCTGACGGATTCCAATTCTGACGGTCCAATTGTCCACGGTGATTGATCAAAGGTAGAGGGTAAACTTTCCTTTTTGGTTCAAAAAGTTCAAATGGTGAGAAATATTTTAATTTTCAAGCTATTTATAGAAATAATATTTCGTAAAGTGGGTCTTTTTATATAGTTTGAAATGTCAATTCACTAATATCACCCTTTTTGTGCCTTGGAATAGGTTTATCCACTTTTACAAAGTGTTGTTGCTTCTATAGAGTGGTTTTTGCTATTTCCAACACATGTTGGCATCTTATCACTCCACATTAACCTTAGTATTTAACACTTTGCCACAGACTATGGTATTCTAAGCCATTAGTTCCTTGCCTCTACCATTGTTCTTCCATGGCTAGGGTCCTTATTTCATGAGTATCATCTTTATATACCCTTGTCATCCTTTGGTACTCATACCGTCACTGTTTCAGGCCCAGGGGTTTCCTCATAGCTATTTTTCACGCTAAATAGAGCTTCTTTTGAATCTCTTTTTACAAGCTATCCCTTTATAGGAATCCCCACCCTTATGGAGTTTCTTTAGGCCCAGGTCTGACTCCTTCAAAGCAGACTTGACTGCCGAGTTATCTCGTCTGTTCAAGCTTGTTAAGAATATGTGAATGGGCATCTGCATTGGTGGTAGGTTATCTCTTTCTCAGACCATGCGGAATAATACGAGAAAGGATCACTCTCTTTTCTTTTGAATTGAGAAGAGTATTCTCAGGTATAGGTTTATCACTTTTTCGGACCTGAGGGACTAAATTTACGGAAAAGGAACACCCGGTTTGAGCTTAGTTTTCTCTTTTTAGTGCTCTGGACCCAAACATGAAAAAGGTTCTGAGTGTACTTTGTGTCTTTGTCATGCTCGTTAAACACTAAATAACAAAGCAATGAGTTTATTGTTGTAAGCCCCATTTCTCGTAACCAAATGGATATTTTCAAGTGATCTTGATTTCCTTCACACTCGTAAAACTCAAGCTATTTTATGCTGTTCTGGAAGGAGCGTTGGGTAGGTGGTGATTTAACCTTTTTCGGACCTCCCTGACTAAGTACGAAAAAGGTACGCCTTTTCTTCTTCAGAAGTTAAGAGAGTTCTTCTGTGGTTTGTTTTTTACTTTTTCGGCCTCAGGAGACTAAATTGGACGAAAAAGGACCCCCCTGGAGTCTTTTTTGGCGTTTTCAGACTCTCTAAATGTGAAAACACTGGCTGAGAATGTACTAGTTCGGGCTCATTAAATCCACGAATCAGTGACACTATCAAGCATTATTTTCCCATCTCTTCAAGCTTGTTAAAAAATGAAAAGGGAACCGAGTTTACTTTCCTAGACTCGTTAAAATTTAATAGGGAAGGTAAGGAAGAAGTTTTCTCTTGTTTTCAGTAATGGCAGCATGTCATCCTTGAACATAGCACTCTTTTCTTTCTGATATCCATGTTTCAGTGTGTACTTGTGTTCAGCTATCACTTTGAGTTTCTTACTCCTCCTCTTGTCTGTTATACCTGGGGAATCTAATCATGTCTCCTACATGACAGATAAGTCTAGTTGTTCTATCTATCCGTTATACGCTACCTTGGGTCATCTCTGTGTTGTGCTCACTGTTCAAGGACTCTACCCAATGTCTGATCTATAGCCTGATTCCATCATTGTTATATCGTTATCTATTTGTGTCTCCCTTCTTTTTCCCAGTTCCTAGTCACTCTTGTGATCCGTTGGAGGATATGTTACCTTCCTTATCACAGTATGGTTCCATTTTTAGTACTTCCTGATGGCGAAGACCTAGAGTTTTGACGATCGTACCTCAGGATTCACTTTCATCATTGGTGAATTCCTTTGCTTCAGTTGTCGATTATCCCTTATTGGTTGACAAACTGTTGAATCCTTTCCATGTTCGACTTCAGCTTACCCGTATTCACATGGCTTGGATTGTACTGGTTCTTTGGGATCCTTGATGAAGACCTTAGTCCCTCACATATGGACTAAGTTGCACAAGATTATGTTCTATCTATCTACATAGCTTCCAGATCTTTGAAGACTCATCATTATTGTATATTATGGCTTCGATCCACCTTTGTAATATACATGGTTTTATACCTGTATCATATGATGTACTCAAATATTGTAAAGGAGCTAGTGTTCCAGTAAATTGAACATAGCATCCTCAGATGTAACTTTGTATATGACATTACTATGTATTTGTTTCAGGTACTCTCTTTGCTCCATTGGATTTCTGAGTTTCTCCAAAGTTAAAGATTATAATGTATTTCGGCCATTGTTCCCCTCTGAGCTCACACATTAGGGGGCATCTGTTATACACCTGAATGGCACCTCTCCGTCCGAGTGCTGACATTCCTCAGGTTGGCACACAAAAGGACACTTATGGATAGAGGGTTGCCCAAAACACTATAGCTTGGCTCATGATGAAATACATTCCTTATATACCCAGCTAGTTACTTTGCTATTTTACTATGTTGAGTTGTATTCACAACTCTTCTTTTATACAACTCGCGAGTCATTCACGATTCCCGGTTGATGCAAGTCGCGAATCTATGTATTCGCGGGTTGCCCTTATGATAAGTCGCGAATCATTTGCGGGTTTCTCTACTACATACCCGCGAATGTGTTTCTTAACATTTAAACATAAAACACGCGCCAATTGGAGATTAGTTAATTCATTTAACTTAATTTCCTTAACTGCTACAACTTCCCCAACCTTCGAGAACTACCTTATTTCACCCATATAAATACAGGCCTTGGGGAGGGTGTTGGTTAGCTACACTTGGAGAGCAAAGTTATGCTGGTGGGGTTTATACAGAAGTCTTTGGAGCAGTGGAACTCAGAATCCTTTGGTTGCAGAGGAGTCCTTGTCTCAGGCGTTGGGTTGTAATCTGAACTTCTTCATTATTGATAATAAAGAGAATCCTTCTTCCATATGTGTTTCATGTATCTTGGTTTGATAAATGTTTATATTTATGCATCTTATATGTGATTTATATAACCTGCTTATATATATATATGAATCATCTTGTATCTGGAAGATTGTCTCTTGACAGGTGAAAGAGGAGCAACCATGAAGACTTTGAAGGTGAAGCAGAGCGGAAGAGGACTAGCAAGGATCGACCTTCGTTAATCGAGTAAGTCTTTCTAATCCTCCTATTTCCTTTACTGCACTTTAGAGTCAATTGTCTGCAAGTTGATTGAGTATGTTGGTAACCCCAGACCTATGGTTATTAGGTGTTTAATCCTGTACAACACCAAAGGTGGTGAACGATGTAAAATATGGATCCTACGATGACGGTTCAAGGAAATGAATTGGGGGCTGTGCGCCCTAAGCCTATGTGAGTAGCATGGTGGAGCTATGATGGCATGATGGAGTGTTTTGCAACGAATGAAAACTCAAGAGTATCAATCGCAAGCTCAAAAACCCAACTACAATTGAGTGTGTAGAAGGAGAGCGTATGAAATGATGGATCACAGGCCAACAACAATCTTTAAAACCAAACTGTGATAGCGGGTCATAGCAAGGTGAGTCTACAACAAAGTGGCTAGAAAGCCAATAAGCATTAATACCTATCAAATAAAAATTAATCACTAACCTATGGGGTATGAGTGCAAGCAAGCTCCTAGCTACAAGATGGAATCCCCTCACAAATCATATCCTCAACAGGGTAATGAAATCCCAGTTAGACAATACGAGATGGAAGAAAAATATAGGCTAAGACAGTCCCACTACCGAGAAGGACCTCTGAGTAAAATAGCCCTAGAATAATGGAAACTAGGATACCTCATTCATGACACATTCATTCGGTTTATTGACGCTTCATCCCTTTGTCCCTCGACACCCAGTATACGCTGGCATGCACGAGGAGGACTGTGAAGGTTTAGCCTTCGGTACAAGATGGAGTGCAGTATTCCACCCTGATTTCTGGAACCCCTTCATTCTGGCTTATTCCTGCTAAGCATGGGGCCTCCCGACAAACCGATTGTGACCGTGTGAACAAATACAAGAGGATTTTGGTCCCCTAATGGACAACAACTGTGTCTCAATATGTAAGTGACAGAGGGGTGTTGTTTGGATGCCTATCCCCAAAGTCCTAGCTTAGCTAAAATATTGTTTTGTCCTCAAGTGAGGTTACAATGTTGGTTGTATTAAGTTAATTGTTAGGCTTGCTTAGGGTCATGAACCAAGATTTTCACTTATATGGTGTGAAATGTGTGCAACTGATGTGTATACAAGACCCGATAACCCACGATGAAGATGTAGAAATCTCACTGTCGAGATGCAAATAAAATGCACATAAAACAGTAAAAAACAATAAATATGCTACAAAATAACCTTTTCTTCCATAAACAAAATGTACTTGAAATAAATGAGCAGTAAACGGAACTAATCATACGTAGGAAACATGCATGGGGTCTCAACCACGAAGCTTAACTAGAACGACTCACCACCAAGTAAGTGGGATCTCAAAACATACCAAGGGGATGCAAAAAGATTAGATTTGGACATATACAGGTCGAAACAAGGGTTTAACACATACAGGGGTCTAAAACAGGGATCTGAAGCACAAAAACAGACTGAAAAATTGTAGATCACACCTATTAGCGAAACAGGTGTGATAGGGGTCGCACGGAACAAAGAAATAGTCACGGTCTTAGGAGAAAAATAGTCAAAAGACTTAGGTCGCGTGAAACAGAGGGTTAAGCACAACGGGGTCGGTCGAAACCGAGTCACACTAGAGACTGGGATCGCTCTGGAAGTCACGACATGAGAGATCTAGGTTTTAAGCTAGGTCGCTCTTAAAGAGGCTAAAGGCGTGACCTAGGTCACACTTATCAAGCAGAAAAGGGCAACTGGGTCATGTATTTTGGCCAGATAGATGTGACTCAGCCCAAACAAAAAATGTTTTGAAAAACAAAGCTTTGGCTAGGGCAGGGGGGGGGGTAGGCACTGACGTAGTACTGGTTCAGATCTGCCGTGAGGGGGTTATATTTGTGATGCCTAAGGGTAGAAGAGTAGAACAAACCAAAAGAAAACCTGTAAAAATGAAGATCCGTATGGATCGATCGAGTGGAGTTGCCAAAACTGTAGTGGGGATTTCTCCCCTACTACGTGCAAATGCACCAACCTTAGCTCATCCAGAGAATAAGGAAGAGTTCAACAAAACAATAACAAGAAATATTTTTTAAGGGTTTTAACACATATATCAACTAACTAATGCAGAAAATAAAATAGACACCTTTCTGAAAATGGGCCACCAGAGCCGTCCTTAGAAGTGGTTTCGCGGCTCCACGGTTTGGTTCTCCAATCTCATCCACAACTGGTTTTCAATTGAGGGGAATGGATCCAAATGGGTACGCAGTGAACTAAACGTACACCACAAAAATGGTGTGGGAAAATATGGAAGGAAAAGTATGTGATATGACTGATGGAAAAATGGCAAAAAGTGATCCAAAAGTGTTTTTAGAGTCCTTCACAGTGTATTTATAGTATGGTCCTAGGGTTTTTTTACCTAAGTTGATGACCCATGGTATTTATTTGTGGTTTTTTTACCCATTCTCTTTTTTAGGGTTTTTTACCCTTTTTGGGAGAGAGTGGGGATAAATTATAATAAATGCTCATCATCCCTTCATTTATGGGAAGGAATACTGATGTTTTGGACCATTTTTAGTGGAAATACAATTATGAAGGTCAAAATGAGGGAAATATGGTGGGAATATGATGTATGTATATGGTTTATACCATGGAGAGCTAGGTGAACAATTTTTAGTGTTAACACTGTCTAAAATGGTGAACTGTACTAGAGGTTCCTGACAATAAACTGCTTCATATGGAGTCATTTCAGATGCAATATGGTAGGAAGTATTGTACCACCATTCAACGAGAGAGAGCCATTGTTTCCATAGTATGTTGTTGTTTAGAGGTGAAGCAACGAAGATAAGTTTCCAAACATTTGTTGATGACTTCAGTCTGACCATCTGTTTGTGGGTGATAAACTGAACTCATATTCAGTTTGGTGCCAGTGAGGTGAAATAGTTCAGTCCAAAAATTACTTGTGAAATTTTTGTTGCAGTCTGAGACAATGGACGAAGGGATTCCATGAATACGAAATATCTGGTCCAAGAAAATTTGTGCGACTAGGGAGGTGGTATATGGATGGTTGAGAGCACAAAAATGACTATATTTGGAGATTCGATCAACCAAAACCAAGATTATGGTCTTCCCTCCATATTTAGGGATCCCTTTGATGAAATCCATAGAAATATCTGTCCAAATCCTTGCAGGGATGGGGAAAGGTTCAAGCAATCCGAGAAGGAGTGTAATTTCACCCTTGTGGCGCTGACAGGTAGAAAATTTAGCAACCATATGTTGAATTTCTCATTTCATTCCCTTCCAAAAGAAGTTATGTTGTGCCTGCTCATAAATTTTGAGGAACCCAGAGTGCCCTGCTGATGGAGAAGCATGGACTTCATAGAAGACCGCATGTTTAAGATCTGTGCTCTGGGGAAGCACCAGAAAACCATTGTCTCTCAGAGAAGAACCATCCCAAGAGTAACAATGTACAATGGAAGGGTTACTAGCCAACTGTTGGATGATTTCAAATAATGAAGATTCATTGACATAGCCTTGCTGAACAGAGTGAAACCAATTTGGAATAGGCATAGAAATATTTGAAAAAGAAACATGGTCATCAAATGTGTGGGAAAGAGCATCCACCACAAGATTGTCCTTACCCTTCTTGTAAGTGATCTCATTGTCATAACCCATGAGTTTTCTAGCCCATTTATGTTGTGTTGCGGATAAGAATCATTGTTCCATGAAATATTTCAGACTCTGATTATCAGTGTCAATGCAGAAATGATTTCCTAAGAGGTATGGTATCCACTTCTGTACTGCATGCAAAATAGCCATAATTTCCTTCTCATATGCAGAGGTGGATAAATTCTTACTAGAAAGGGATTTTCTGGTGAACGTAATGAGATGTTCATCTTGAAGGAGGACAACACCAAGTCCATTTTCGCAAGCATCACTCTCAATAGTGAAGGTCTTGTGAAAATCGGGCATCTGAAGGTTGCAATGTAAATGAAATATCCAAGGGAGTAGTTGAGACTGTTGAAGGTTGCAACTGAATGAAATGGAGTTGAGAGATGACACCATGTGAATTCTTCTTAAGGATATTTTCCATGCAATGTGGTCTGATGATGCTGAGAGACCCTAGTTGTAATCCCTTCAATGTGTGTTTTTTCCCATTGATTGAAAACTGCATCCACAGTTCAGCAAAATACCATAAGATGGGTCCAAGTGTGTGTAACCATTTAGTGCCCAAAATCACATCACATCCTCCTAAGGGCATGGAAAACATGTTAGAGAGCAAGTTATAATCTCCAATAGAGATGCGCACATTGCAACACTTTCCTCTGCAAGGTAAGGTTCCCCCTTTGGCAATCATGACTTTAAATATGGAGCAACGATGGACAAAACAATCAACCTGTTTGGAAATCTGAGGGTCAATGAAGTTATGGGTGCTACCTAAATCAATGAGTATTGTAAGAGATATCTTCTTGAAGAAACCATTGACCCGTATGGTTTGTGAGGTGGTGACTCCAACTAATGCAGGGAGAGATATATCTGGGTCAATGACATGAGAAGGACGGTCAACATGCGGCTACTAAATGTTGACCTGATCATCTACCAGATCCTAAGCAACTTCACAAATTTCAAGTGCGGGAAGAGAAGACACATCCAAGAAATAGATATTTTTCTCAGCTCATTGATATCCTCAGGTGAATTTCTCATCACAATTATAAAAAGGCCATTGTTACCTACGTTCCCACATCTCAACTTCTGAAAAATGCTTGATAGGAGTGGTTCTAGGAGCTGGTGGGATTGGAGTGTTAGGATTATTAATCCTCCCTTGTACAAATTTGGTCATATGCCTAAATCAAGAGTCATGTCTAAATCGGGAGTCCATCCAGTCTATTTATAGTCATTAGCACCATTGGTTAAACTTGACCAAATTGGGGCACATGTTTCAGTTACCAAAGTGTGGAGAACACTAATTGAGGCTCACTGCCACTTATTGCACTTGATTGCATAAGTTTAGGAGTCTCCTAGATCAATCCCTACAATTTAGGAAGCAACTGGGAGTGCCGAAACCAACCAAGGTCAGTTAACTTCAGTTGATGACTAGTCAAACCAAGTTAGGAGTCAGTTACATTCAGTTCTAGCTCTCTACATTCAGTTAAATAATGGTTTAATTAATTGCACACATGTGGGGCGTTTTTCTCACCTACCACATCCAGTTAACCATTATTTAATACTAAATGTAACAGTTGGTTGTGTTTTAGAACTCCGGTTATGATTTAGACAAGGACAGTTAACTACTGGGTCCTTAACTTCAGTTGATGACTAGTCAAGACAAGTTAGGAGTCAGTTACATTTAGTTAAATAATGGTTTAATTAATTGCACACATGTGGGGCGCTTTTCTCACCTACCACAGTCATTTAACCATTATTTAATACTAAATGTAACATTTAGTTGTGTTTTAGAACTCCAATTGTGATTTAGACAAGTCTTGGTTAGCTACAGTCAAGTAGAGTCATCAATTCGAACTTCCTCATGTGGATTCGAATTGCTTGTGGCTATTAAATCCATTTTACATCATTGTAATTATTATCTGAATTACTTTTTGATTAATGAAAGCATTCACAGCTGCAAGCCTTTTGCACTGTTTCATTCTTCAATTGCTGAGTAAATTGTGAGATCTTCTTTGTGAGTTTTGTTTTTGTCTACAGATCTATATGCTCAAATTTACATGGAGGTCTTTGGGGAACCATATTTCTGAATGGAACAAAAGTGGATTTGGAGCATTGTTGAGCCATGATCTTGTCCTCTGCCAACTTAGCCAACCCTAGGGATTCTATCATTGTGTTGGGACATAACATATTAACCTCAGATCGGATTGTATCCTTCATACCACTAATAAAAGAACTCTTGTAGAATGCATCAGACAATCCTTTCGTGTGATTGACCAGTTTCTCAAATTATGGTTGATACTCTCTCATAGTGCTAGTCTGGCGAGCGATAGTGAGTGCTCCTGTGAAGTTATCAAAAGCACTATGGCCAAATCGTTGCAAAAGGAGTTGGCAAAAAAATTTCCATTGTGCCTCGTCAGGATCCTTGATGTATCAACATAACCATTGAAGTGCTTCATGTTCCAAATGAAAGGATGCAAGTGGGACTTTAGTGACATCAAAATTATTATGCAAACAAAAATATTGTTCTCCCTTGCAAATCCATCTAGTCGGATCATCACCATTGAAGTGAGGAAAATCAAACTGCGAACCATGAAAGTTGCTAGAGGGAGATAAACCAGTGTCTACAGAAGACTCAGGTTGTCGTAAGTTGCTCATGGGTGAACGTTGAAGATGGAGGCCGAGAATTTTTTGATCCAGATCTTCAAGTTTGGTCTTGATGGCAGCAAGTTCTTCTTCCATTTGTTTATTTTCTCATGCGCGGGTGACAACCATAAGCAGGTTTTTTTTTGGGGGGGGGATGGGTAGAAAAAAACAAAAATGAAAAGGGTTTTAGAAAAGGAAAATTTTGAGTTGGGAAAAACTCGAGTGGGTAATTGGGGTTTGACTGGGTTTGGGAAATTTTCTGAGGGACAGGGAAGCAAAAAATGTGAATTTCAGAAGCATGGTGAAAGAATGGGAAAATTTGTTAGAGAGGGACTAGGAAGCATAAATGGGAAACAAACATAGTGGCAAAATGTGAAGGTGTTTGGGTGAGAATTAGAAAAATAAACAATTGTGGAATTTCGGGCTTCAGGAAATGGAATTTGGGATAGGGTCCTCAATGAAGTAAATATGCAGAATGGGATTATGAGGGTTACAATGAATTTTCAATGTAAATGGAAATAAATCAAAGAAGATATGGCAAAAAATCAGAAATTTATACTCGTTTTTTGTTTTGTTTTTTTCGGTTCGGTGGAAATGATCTGTGGCAATCCTGGAAATATGCGCTTTATCAACTGGAAATGGAGGAAGTGATCTATGACGGTTCTGGAAATCTGCACTTTATCAACTAGAAATTGATATGAAACCCAGGTATGTTCAGCTTCTTGAAGGTTCAAGGGATTCACTCGGGCACCAATGTTGTCTAACGACTTGCGTATTGGGGCAGTACCCCTCATTCCATGGCTCAGGTAAAAATGATAATTGCTTTGCCACAAAGGACAAATCTTGGTTTTCCTCATGGGTGGAACTAGTCAATTAGGTAGGGGTCATTTCCCTTTTAGCATGGCATGTCCTCTCAATGGCCAGCTACTTCAAGGTTCCTATGTCTTCCTCACAATGAGTTTTAGGGCTATGCCCAAGTACTTCCCACAATTAAGTAGATAAGGTTTATTCCCTAATCTGAATGAATAATACTGATGCAAAGAAGAATAAATACTACAAATCACAAGGCTAGAAAAAAATTGGCAGAAATTCCACCCAACGCCAAAAAAAAACCGTAAATAGAGCTAGGGTTTTGAGACAAATTTTTTAAAATGGTCATAACCCGATCAATATTGCTCATAATATCTATTATAACCTATTTTTGGAACTGGAATAGCCACTTTGGATCTATATTTGAAATTGAAACATATATATGGGCACCTGGTTAAATGATTTTTGCTCTACAATTTCTACGGCCGTCACAGAAATTCTGAAAAAAATAATTGATTTTAAATCAGCAATATCTCCACTTTTGGAACTCCAAATGAGATGCTTGTTTTTAACTGCGTATTTTTGCAAGAGGATCTCAGATCTGCAACTTGTTTCTTCTTAATCTGCACAAGAAGTTTCAGAATTTGATCTTAAAGTCGCCGCTCAATTCTACACTTTTTTTGGCCAAAAATAAGAGAGAGAAAAAATCCTACTTGTGCCAAGGAAAGTGCTTTGATGCTGGATGAGAGGAACCTCCTATTGTTACACATAAATCTCATCACCATCATGTGTTGAGGCCTAAAACATCAGAAGTTTCCCCCAATTACCAAACCGTGAAGTTGGACATTGGCCTAGAATCCTATTTTCCATATTTGAGTCCACCGTCACCTTTTCCTTTAATGCAAAAAGTGTTACCCTCTTCAGTAATGCCTATTTCCTCTTGAAAATAAGCGGTGCCACCTCCTATGTCCCTTGATCAAAGAGCGATTCCACCCTGGTAACGCTCTGTCTACATAGAGGAAAAGCGGTGCTCAAGTTAAAAAGAGAAAAAGAGAACATTCACGAAGCTTCTCAAAGGAAGACTTCGTGGCACCCTCATCCCTACTCTTGTGGAACACCTGCAGCTCAAGATCCTTCATTTTTGGATCTCTCTTACATCCCACCCTTCATTTTCTCAACCATCCCTATCCTCTCAAGGCCTATAAAAACTAGCCCATTCCCCATGGTTGGGGGAGAGAAAAGTTATGATGTTGCACTGAGGTTTTGGCCAAAAATAGGGTGAGCATAGAAGGAGCAAGTTGGAGCTTTTGAGGACAAGAAATGGCATGTGAAGGAGCATCACAACACTAAGGCAATGGTTGTAAGATTTCTTCTTCATTTTAATGCAAAGATGGTTCCTTTCCTATAAAATGTATTATGTTGCAATCATTCATTTTATTATTGGATTCCTTAGTCACTAATATTGAACTATAGACTATGTTATGGTACCTTTGATCTTGCTTGTTTGTTTGATGTGTTTGTGCTGGTACATCCATGGAGATTCATCACCATAGGAGATAACTACATCACACTATAGAATAGCCAAAGGATTCATTCCAGATATCTACAAGCTCTAGGGGAAGTCTCCAATCCTTGTCATCACTCATTTGTTCTAGATACGAACCATTCATAACTAGAGAAACAACTCTTGTTAGTAAGAGGTGCATTTTTCTAGCAACAAATCTCGTGACCATACTGGGGATGATCATTCAACACATCTAATCTTCCTGGTTTTTTCAAACTCTTGTCTATAATCCAAACTCCAACCTTTTAGGGATCGGATCTACTAGCTTTTCTAGTGTTATTTTGGTTCAATATAAATAGATCTATTCAGATATTAGACACATTTGCTTTCTGTACTTAATTTTCATGTTAGTTTCATGATTTGGTTCCAGTCTTTCAGCTCTTAACTTTCTCTATTTTGCCACTTTTTGTTTTTACATCTACATCAGTCACCACGCATTCACAGAGGACAATAGGCTATGCCACTATGCTTGCTCAGAATACATTAAATGGTGCCACCACTTTGTCATAGTGGACAAATGGCGGTTCCCAAGTAGTAATTCTTTGTCACCAACCTTCTGCAAGTGGTTCCAAGGAGGTTTTGACACCCCTATAATTTCAAAGCTTAATTAGGTTTGCTTTCTGTTCTGTGTGTTTTTTGGGCTTCATTCTTGAGATCTGGCCTATTAAATTCAAAGTCTGATAGTGGTAAAGGCTTATTTTGCTTTGGTTCAAAGAGCAAGGTTACATCCATCTGTTTAGATGCTTGTATGCTTGGTTTTGATTTTTAAAATGAGTCCTTGGAAGTCAGTATAGTTAGATCTCTTTTTACTGCCTGATCAAACTAGAAAGGAAGATTTGCTTTTTGCTTTTTTTCTTTTGTTCTTCATGAGTTTTTGAAACACTGCTTTTTGCTTTTGATTCAAAGAAATAATTGTTGAGATTTGATCATAATTTTATTTAAAGATGAATCATTGGACCCCTAATTAGCTTCACAAGCTTTCATATATTCGTGTTCTTCTTTTATTTTATACACTCTTATCTCGTCAAAAGAGAAATATATCATAGTCATAAGTTATATCTTTTCATTTTTTGAAGAATGTTGAAAAGTTCTTAGTGCACCAATTAGTTTTAGTGTCTTTCTTTTTGGGAAACGAGATCTCACTTTATTCTTTATTTCATTATCATTTTAGAAGTTTTGTTGCTTGTTTGCATTTTTGAAAATTAATTTCATTGTAATCGTGTGGGATTTTTTTGTTTGCAATGGAATTAAATCACTCTCTCCTTCCTGTAAGTAGGGCATACTTTGAACGGTAAAGTGAAAAATTTGCATATCATGTTGCATGGTTTTACTTTTCTGTCCACACTTCATGCATTCACCTAATCGTTCAAGATAAAATTAACAGTAGCTATAGGTTAAAAAATTTTAGTAACTTGAGTGATAGGATAGAGATGTGTTTCGGTGTCTTAAAACATAGAAGTTGTCGTTCTATTGCCTGCACTACATCCTGAGAAATGTGTGGTTCTCCTGCGTACCGTCGGTATATCGAATGGCCTTTCACGTACCCTTGAGGTATATATAAAGGTAGTCACGTACTTGATTGTATATCGGAATGCCCCTATTGAACAGTTGTTCATTAGACAACACTAGCATGGATTTGAGCTCCCACGTACCTTAAGTATATCAGGAGACCCTTCTAGGATTCCCTAAACCATCTGAGAAAAACCTTTTGGTCATCTTGTTAGTGCAATACACTAAGAACAACACTCGAGGAGACTACTACGCATGTATCGTCTAGGTAATCGGGTATTCAGGCAAGGGTACAGGCCCAGTCCTCCTTGCCGCGTTTTACTGTTGTACCCTGTGGTATATCGCGAGTTGAAAAGACTTGACAATACTAGTAAGGAACCAGCTTTCATCAGCCCCTCTTATCACCTAATTTTGCTTGTGACCTTTAGCTTGTGTAGGAGAGGTTTTGTGTGTGTTTCTAGTTTTCAAACCCTAGGTTAGGTTTTAGTGACCAACAATCTAGCCGAGTTACCTTTGAGACGTTCTTGGAGGGCTCAATGCTTACCACCTAACTCACCTCCTGTTATGGGAGAGAGCCCAATGGAATCCATAGACCAAGGTGTCATAGTTGATTCTCATGTGGAAGAGAATCCAACTGTGGAAGTAAGGGAAGAATTCACTACGTATGATAATCCCTTGGTCGAACAACCTTCCTATGGCTGATACTTCCTTAAATTTTCTAATGGATGGTCATGTTGGTTCATCAAATTGGGTTGATTTCCCTTCTGATGATACCAAGGGGAAAAAATATGCACCTAATTCTCCATTCTGGAGAACTTCTATGGGTCAAGCACTTTCTGAATTTTGGACTACCAGACCGTCTTTTGTTAATCCCCTTAGGGATTCTCCTTGGAATGAGGAAATGTGTAGAAGGGTCTAGCCGACTATAGATCATTTACGTAATTTTCAAGTACACCTTGCGAACATCACTGCTTCACCTCTTCCTCATCGGGAGCCCAAGTCGGCTCTTTTAACCCATCTTTAGGAATCAACCCCTCCAAGATACCGTCCACTCTCATCGTCTTGAGTAAATCTTAGTTTTACATCACCAGATCAAGGGCCAATAGTTCTTGATCTAGGTCAACAATCCAACCCTGTTACTACAGTTCCAAATCTTGGGTCTGCTTCTGGCTCTCCCATATCTTCTACCACTGGGGGGAAATCCCCAGCTTAGGTTGCATCAGTAGTTAGTGGAATCACTTGCAGTACAAGACAAACCCCTATTGTAGGACAGTTAGTAGTTGTAGTTCCTTCCATGAAAACCAAAGCGGTTACTCCTCCTCCTAGTATGGGGCAACCCTCAAGGGTACAACCCGTTGTTAATCAACCTTCTTGGGGATATAATTACCCAGGAAATCTACCACCCATAAGTAATGTGAACTTTCAACCTACATCTACAAGAGTGGTATATCTCGGTATTCCTTACCCCAAAAACATGTTTACACCATGGGGACAACCTAATTGGTCATATATGCCTATTCATGGAGGGATACTTATCAATACTGTTGGAGGTTATGGTGGCCCAACTTTTGGAGGGACACCTAGTGGAGGCCCAGCTGGTGAAGGCCCACTTAGTGGAGGTCCACCTTATGGGAAACCAACACTTGGCAGACCACCCTTTGGTGGACCACCTCCTAGAGGACCACCAACTTATGGAATGCCACCTTCTGGGGGGCCACCACTAGGAGGACCACCTCCTGCGAGACCACCTTCTTGGGGACGACCTTCTGGGGGACCACCTTTTGGAGGCCCACCTGGCGGGGGGCCACCTGGTGGAGTACCACCACCACCTAGAGGAAACCCTCCTCCTGGAGGACCACCTCCATTTGACGAATCTTTGGGAGGATCGTCTGTGAATCCAAATACTCAACAGCCAGTGTATTAATCAACCTATGGTCCTACTAGTATATAGATGCCTTATCAGTATTACAAGTATGTACATCCTAATCGTCAACTTCCTTTTTTAGAAACTTTGGACTTACTTGATCTGTCCAAGTTGATTAATGACCCCATCCGGCATAACCCTTCATGGCTTGCAATTCCAGTTAAGTTACCATCAGATATTCTAAAATTTGATGGGAATCAGGGAGAAGATCTCAAAAACAATGTTATGACTTTCCATCTATGGTGTTCTTCCAACTCCTTGATGGATGATTCAATTCGTTTGAGGCTCTTCCAACGAGATTTGACTGGTACGACTTCCAAGTGGTACAATGAACTTCCGCAACATTCATTTATGGACTTCAACTCATTGGAAACAGTTTTTCTTACTCATTTCTAGCTGCCCATCCATTACGAAATTGGTACGGATCTTTTGACATCACTTCATTAGAACACTTCCACGCATATATTAGATCATATTCATGAGTGGAGGATAAGACGAAGACTTATTAAAGCTCATATCCTAGATCAATTATTGGTTGATTGGTTCATGAAATCCTTGTGGCCTCCCATTGCCAATGATGTGCCTATGGGTGGTGTTGTTACTGAAGAGCATGATATCAATCGCGCTCAGTATCTGGACTTGGTTTATTCTCAGTATGGAACTTGGTATGACCTAATCCCTTAGTCTCCTTGTCCCAGCACAGACCCTACCAAGTCACCTGTAGAAACTCATGTTGATGGGGTTGTCAGTTCAATCCAGCCCTCATTAGCATCTAAGCCTGCTAAGCAACAGAGTACTTCTACTACTACTCCTTATGCTCCTATGGATTCCGCTAAGGTGAAATCTATTAAAAATATGCAGACACCAGGTAACAAGAAAAAGGAAAAGGGAAAGGTAAAAATCCTGGAAACCAACAGGAGAGTCCCAAGGCTATGAGGCTAGAGAATGACAATAAAGGAAAGAGGAAGGCTAAGTATCCCTACCTATTGTGTGGTGGCGACCACTTCACGAAGGAGTGCCCTTGTTGTGAAGAGATTAATAAATTTTTGAAAAGTAACCCTACACCAGTGATTCTTACCAACCCCTTTCCGTCTCAACAACAAATGATTGATCACATGTCTTCTCAAGGAACCTCTAATTCTATGGAAAAAATCAAAATGATGCCCTCAGAAACTATTAGCTTGACTACTCACAAGCAGTCATATGAAAAACCTGCAGAGAAGAAGGATGAGAATCCTTCTTCCAAAAAATATCCTTCCACTAGTTCTTTTCCTTCTTCGGCTAATGGCCATCTTACAATCAAGAAACCTAATCTTGACTTGATTTTGCACCGCCTAAGAGTACCTTTCAAAAGTATGTTTTTAACCCCAATGCTCGAGTTGCACAATTCTACAATGTTGTTGAATATTTGTCTCAAGCACCGTGCACGATGTCTACCCTGGAGGTACCCCAAAGTTGTCCTACATAGTGCAATAACTTGTTGATAACATTAGGGTCCTTAGACCCAGATAACACTAATTTGATTCATTTTAATGTGGAGAATTACAAGTCTAGATTACCCCACCAGCTTGTGCTCCAAATCACAACAAGAGTAGTTGGGAGGAAGGTCCATAGGACCATTTTGGATGAAGGAGCTTCCACCTTAGTATTGTTTGTGTCTTGTTGGAGAGCCATTGGTTCTATCAAACTTATGAAGTCACCCACAACCTTGAAAGCTTTCGACGGATGAGGCTTCTAGCCTCATGGTCTATTATCAGCTTGTTGAGGCCTGGAAATTCACAGGAAACAACAGTAAGGGATTCTCCCCAGTCAACGTTCCTAACTAGCCCGTGACTATTTGGTATAGGGAATCCATCCGGTTTGCGGTCCGGCTACCATAGGTCAAAGTAACAAAACAAAGGCTTTACCGGTTGCGGCCCGGTCCACCGTGTATTTTTTGCTTTTTTTTTTTTACTTAATGTATGATATCCAAGTGCCTAATTAACCATGCAGGGCGATAAGATGCAAGGAGAAGTCACAATGTGATGCGCAGGTTCTTACCTCTCGTCTTAGACTCACTAGCATCTAAACCACATACAACAAGAAAATAAACTAACTACCTAAACTATCCCTAGGGAGCAGGATTATCATTCATTAGTGAGAAATATAATTTGTGCATGCATTATGAAAAGCTACAGATAGCTGACACTTCTTTCAAGACACATGAACAATTACTGATATTTGGGAAACTAGATAGCCAATTGCTTGTGAACAGCTTCTATTACTCACCTTGGAAAACATCATAAAATACACTGAAGAACATTCACCAAGAACGTAGTCTCAAGCAATTAGAACAATCTCATAGTTAATGAGACACAGCTGAAAACGAAATAGTTCCCCTTCAACATTGCTCATTTAATTACATTTGATGCATTCCATATCGCACTTTCTCCAACAGGCAAAATTGTAGTCTCTAATTGTAAAACGAAATAGTTCCTCTTACAAGCAAATCGTTTACAATTTTTTCCAGGGAAAAATCCCTTTCTAAATTATAACTTTCAAGTATTTAAACTACATCCGTAGACCATTTGGGCTGCCCTCCAAAATGAATGACCTTTCAGCTCCCCAACGCTTCATATTCCTTTATCTTTTCTACGCATGCCCATGATTGGCTAAGTAACTGCCGGACCTTTTAGAACTGCTCCTTTGTCACCATTCATTTTGTCTTTTATTTGGTTTGTCCATCTTACGATCCTATTGGTTTCGGTTCTACCTTCACCAAACGGTCTGCCTCCCTTGACCAATCTCCGGAAAAAACCTGCAATCAAACGACACGCATCATTTTTGGGAAACGCATTTAAACCACAGTAGCAAACTAAACTGACTGAACAGCTAATCCACAGGAAATGGTCAGGTGTACCACCATCATTTTACAAATGCCGACTATACTACCTCATTCTTCTACAGGCTTTTGATAACAAAACCAACGGCGGAAATCGGGAGGAAACCAACATCGGAAGCCAAATGGCTTTCCCGGCCGCAACGGCGGAAGAGTCAATGCTACCAGCATGCAACGGGAGAGCGGGAAAAACTTTAAATCGGAAATTGGACGGTTTTCCCTTTCGGAAGCTCAATGACTTTGAGAGCCGCAACGACGGAAGGGAAGGCTAAAGACACGTGCGACCTGTGAGCGGGAAAACTTTAAATCGGAAGTCGGAGCACTTTGCGCTTCGAAGGCTTAACCACTTTGGGAGCCGCAATGGCGGAAAATAAATGACTACGGGCAAGTGATTAAAAGAACAATACACATCGACAATCGGAGCAATTTGGACTTCAGACGCTAAACCGGTTTGGGAGCCGCAACGGTGGAAAGGAAAAGGACAAAAGAATCCGAATTAACATAGTTTCGATGCCCGATGTAAACAAAATTTAAGTGATTTGGACATCTCTTCAAAGTTCAACAATGAATCAAAACTGGCTTTACCTCCGCAACGGTGATCCAAAACAAAGAAACTTAATATGATCGACCAACAAGCCAACTCAAAACTGCGACCCACAATAGAGAACACTTGGTTCGATCATCAAGCGAAAACAAACTTAGCATCTGCGACTTACCATAAATTCTAAATGCAATCAAAATTCGAATCTTGAGTGAGAATTAAGCTTTTACAATCATCTAAAATTACGATATGACCAAAAATCAAAGGATCCAACGATTAAAACAATGCAAAATCATGAGGAGGGGCCCAAAATTTAAGAAATTTGGGGAAAATTGTTGCAGTTGCAACAATTGGCGATTACCTGGTGAACCTAGATCTCTGGGTGATTAATCTTTGAGTGACAGACTGTTTAACAGCAAATGCATCTATTGAATTCTTCCAGCTATCCGGATTTCTCAAATGACAGGAGTGTGTACCCTTAATCATTGATGATAGTCCAATTTGGGAGAGTGGAAACCAAGATTTTCAAGTCCAGATAACTCTGTTGAGGCCAGAGGATGAGTTTCATTATTACTTCTACCTTCAGGTAGCTGATAGCTTGGACACCACAGGATTGTAGCATATGGTAAACAGAAATATTCATTTGTTCCTCATTCCCATGCCATTTTAGCACTTTCTTGTGCTTTTGGACTTTTGCCCCTTTTCTTATGAGTCCTATTGGATGCCTTTTCTTATTGAATTTTATTTCAGAATCCTCTATCCCATAGTGTCCTTTTGTGTGAGTGGTGTAATTCAAGTTTCAGCTCACGGACGGAGAGGATCTTTTGGCAATTTAGTACTTATGATTCAGCATTCGCTTTGATGTATGATGCTTTTCACAGGAGTTCTTTGACTCTTGTTTTCCTTTTGGCATTCGTTTCTTGGCATGGGATCATTTATATTAATATACTGTTCACCTTGCTCCTATTCGTAGATCCTTTGCTGTCGCCCCTTAGGACATTTTAAACGTGACGTGGATGGAGCCTCAACATAGTACTCTAGACTCTCCGAATCCAGTTTATTTCACAGGGTTTAAGCAGGACTTCCATGCACACCGAACTTATTCGAGAAAACTGCTAAACTGGAAGAAGTTCTTTTAGCAACACACAGTCTGAAACCCAAGAATGTTCATCATTCCCAAACATTGTAATGTTCTCCACGCAACCGGGTTTATTCCCCTTATTGAAACCAAGAAAACTCAAACTTAAAACAAACTGGAAAACATGACTCAAAAGACAGCTAAAACAACTTATTTATATACAAGACAGAAGAAATCAAAGAAAATCAAGAAAAATAAGGCTTGAGAACCAAACCATTTACTGGTAAGTTCTCTTCCCACCCCTACAGATCTTGCAACTTATAAGTAGAAGGGCCAAGTTTTGCTGCTATCTGATAAGGGCCTACCCACAATTGCTGGAATTTAGTGTCATTTCCTTTCTCATCATGGGGGTGATCCCATTTGAGGACTAAGTCTCCTACTTCAAAGTCTTTTGTTCTAGCTTTATGCTTGTCGAACCATCTTTTAACTAACTCCTGCTGTCGCTTAAAGCGTTCTTTGGCTTTAGATCTAGCCTCTTCTGCTTTCAGGAGATTATATATTCTTATTTGCAAAACTTCATCATCTAACCCCCTAGACTCTTGACCTAGTATGGAATATGGTAGCATGATATTGGGAGGAATGATGGCTTCTTTACCATAGACAAGGGTATATGGAGACACTCCAATCGCAGACTTGGGGGTGACTCTATCAGCCCAAAGGGCGTTTGGTAGTGCTAAGTGCCAACTCCTCTGGTTTTCTATTACAGTCTTCTTTAGGATTCTAATCAGATTTTTATTAGAGGATTCAGCCAGACCATTTCCTTGTGGATAGTAGTTAGCAGAATAATGCAATTTTATTCCTTTATCATGAGCAAAAGTAGTTAATTTAATTGATGAGAAGTATTTAGCATTATCAAAAACTAACGAAATTGGAACTCCAAACCTGGTCATGATATGATCTTGCAGGAAGCTGATGACTTCGTCTTCATTTATCTTGCACAGCGGGGTAGCTTCAACCCAGCAGGTGAAATAATCAGTCGCGGTCAGAATATACTTGTGCTGTAGAGAGGAATTTGGTTTTATTTCTCCAATAATATCCAGCCCCCATTGCTCGAATGGTTCCATGATCATCACAGGATTTAGGGGTGCTACTGCTTTAGGTTGTCTCCCACCATACCTTTGGCAAATATCACATTTCTTGACATGTGTGTGTGCATCTTTGAAAAGCATAGGCCAATAGTAACCTGCCCTGAGGATTTTGTGGGCTGTAGTGTCTCCTGAATAATGTCCCCCAGTAGGCCCGTCATGCAACTCCGTCATTACTTTCTTCGAATCTTCCTTTTCTAGGCATCTAAGAAGAACCCCGTCATAATTCTTTCTGAATAATATTCCTTCCACCATTTGATAGGATGCTGATTTAAGACGTAGCGCTCTTCTTTGTTTGGAATTCCAATGTTCTGGTAACAGTCCTACCTGCAGGTAATGCATGAGGTCTCTATACCAAGACTCGGGAGCTGTAAACAAAGGACATACCTCCATTACATGTAATTTGGATTCATCTTCCCAGACGTTTTCTTCATTTTTTCCATTTTCAGTCATCTATTTGCATAACCCTTGTCCTTTAACTATAGATGCTGGCTTGAATTCAAGGTCGTACTCTTGAAGAGTTGTTATCCAGTTGCCTCTTCTTTCTCCCAACTCCTTTTGTATAAGAATAGACCTTACAGCTGGGTAGGGGACGATTACCTTGGTTCTATTTTTTAAAATATAAGGCCTGAATTGTTTTACTGCTTTGAATACAGTGTAAGCTTGTTTATCAACAGCTGGGTAGTTCAACTCGGCCCCCTGTAGACCAGTACTCATAAAGGATATTGGGAATCCATCCCCCCCATCTTCCTTTTGGGTGAGCACCGCTGCTAGTGAATCATCGGATGCAAAGGTATACAAGATAAAATCTTTGTCGAAATTTGGGCTTTTCAAGGATGGTGCGTGTGCGACAGCAGTTTTGATTTTGCTGAATGCGCTCTTCTCAATTTCAGTCCACTTGAATAGTGCATTTTGCTTTACCATCTGCTGTAGTGGCTTGACAATCTGATCAAAATCAGGCACAAATCTTCAGACGAAGTTTATCGTTCCCATAAATGATTGCATCCCCTTTTTATTATGGGGCAAGGGGATTTGTTCAATAGCCTTAATTATTTCTGGATCTATAGGGATTCCTTTCTTTGAAACTATGTGACCCAGCAACTTTCCCTCCATGACAACGAACACACACTTCTTAGGATTGAGTGATATGCCATATGTTCGACAGCGTTCGAAGATTTGCCTTAAGTGAAATGAGTGCTCTTCTCTTCTCTTCGAGAATATTGTAATATCGTCAAGGTATACTACAACACTTCAGCCAATCAATCCATGGAAAGCTATGTCCATAGCTCTCTGAAAGGTTGCTCCAACATTTATAAGCCCAAAGGTCATTCTCCTGTAGGCGAAGGTTCCCCATTTGGTTCTGAATGTTGTCTTTAATATGTCTTCTTTGGCTACTAATACTTGATTGTAGCCAGAGAAACCATCTAATAATGAAAATAGTTCAGAACCCAAGACCATTTGCAGCAATTTCTCCATGGGTGGCACAGGGTAGTTATCTTTATCGGAAGCGCGGTTTAGATTGAAATCCACACAGAGTCTGATTTCTCCACAATTTTTCCTTACTGGTACCAGATTTGATACCCACTCAGAGTGTCTGACTTTAAAAATGATTCTAGCATCCAATAATTTCTTCACTTCACTCTGAATCAGCGGTTCCAATTTTGGATGCATTTTTCTTAACGGTTGCTGATAGGGCTTGACGCCTGCTTTAATGGGGACGACATGCTTGATGATGTTGGTGTCGTATGTTTTCAAATATTCGTACGTCCATGTGAAAACATATTTATATTGTTTAAATAGACTAATGAATTTGTCTCTTTCTGTTGGTGGACAACACTTGCCGAGATTCACAAATTTGGGATTTGTCTCAGTCCCTAAATTTATCAGCTCGAACTGTAGATATGAGCTGTGGGTCTTCACATTGGCTGGTCTTCTGAACTTTTCATTTAAATCGAACATTTTTTCTAACGTTCTGACACCTTTAGGAATGAAATTGTCATATTTCATCTCGGCCTGATGCTCTTCATCCTCTATGATCGCTCCTTTAAACACCTCATCATTTGTCAAACATTCTATGATTTGCTGATCATCGTCGAACACTCGCAAGTTGATGATAATATCCGGTACTGAGGGCCTGAAAAGTAGTTCGACAGAACACCGATTATTAGTGGGTACGAGTCTGGCAGCCGATGTGGCCAACAGATCAGCAGCTGCATTTTTTATTCTTGGAATTGAAATAATGTTGAATGCATTAAAACATTTAAGCAAATCCCATACCTCATTCTGGTAAGCCTTTAAGTGAGGAGAAACACAATGTATCTGATTCCGGATTTGTTTCACAATAATTTCAGAATCCCCAAAAACTTTTAGATTACTTACCTTTAATTCAATTGCCTTCTTTAGTCCCTGCACCAGTGCTTCGTACTCAGCTGTATTATTAGTACACTCAAACTCTAATCTACATGAAAGGAAATGTTTATTCTTCTATGGGTCGATCAGGACATAGCCAGCCCCTGACCCTTCTAATGTCTTAGAGCCATCAAAAAACAAAATCCAAAAATCACTAACTACTGAATGTGAATCTACTCCTACTGCTAAGTTTACTATATTACAGTCAATCTCATCAGCCTGTGAGAATTGAAGGAGATCAGGCTGGGTGTCTGATGTGTTACTGGCTTCTTCGGCTTGATAATTTCCTGGTTCTAGTTCAATAAAATAGTTTCCCAATACAACATCCACTGGTTCATTTTTCTCATTCAGTTGAGTAACATTGTATCTCAAGTGAGGCTCCCTTAAAATATTGATCTGGTTCGGAATTCCTTTGTATGGCAACCAAAGATGCGACCAATATGAGACGAAATATCCATTTAATTTGGCCGACCAATCTCTGCTAAGGACAAGACCGTAAGCATCTGGTATATCAGCCACCACGATGTTAATAACTTGGCATACTTTGTCATTGGATGCCAGATGGACCAGGACATCTTCCATTTGAACAATTACCTTTACATCTGTCCTATCCAACTGAACCACCCTCCACGTGGATGGCTTAGGCTGCCCATTGATCTTTTTACAGACTGATATGGGCATAACATTAACCGATGCCCCTGAGTCTACCAAGAAATTATGCATGTTATGATTAAAAATTTCAAAGGTGAGGAGGAACGGTGGATGTTTGCTTTTAGAATTACCTCCAACGCTGGTTTCTCCAATTTATTCTTCTTCCTGAGGTTGATTGTTGGCGGGAAGCTTCTCATCCGATGCTTCAAGTGCTTTCAACAGTCTTTCTTTTTGCTGCGGCACTTTACACATTTCAAATAGTGGCACATTTGATTTTACCTTTTTTAAATCCTCCACTATGTCATAATCCATCGGCTGCTCACTAAGGTGAGGCTTATCAGCATTCATCTTTCCTTCATTTGGCCTAGCTAACGTATCATTCTGCTTCGGATCTTGGCTGGTAATAGTGAATTCTGGAGTTTTATTAGCTAAGGATTTATTTTGAAATTTCTTCTTAACATTTCTTTGCAGCCTCTTAATCTTTGGGAGTATAATACTGTCTTCCTTAACAGTCCCTTGGCTCCTTGTGGCTACGCTGGTTTCCATAATGTCCTTGTACCCTTGAGTCTTTTCCTTTTCAGCATCAAATAACGAGACAGAATTCCATAAAGCCATGGTTTCTTCTTCTTGTTCTTTCATAGAATTAGAAGCATAACTCTCTTTTCTTTCTTCATCTCCTTCTTCTGTTAATCTAGAATCCAAGATCTGATTCATGACCAACGTCATTGAATTTATCCATTGCGGACAATTCTTTTCAGAGTGGGGTTGTTGGTGGAAAGTGCAAAATTTTTCCATCCCTATCTCTGTTAAATTCATGGATGCTGTATTGTGCGGAGGAGGTTGAGACTGATGGTTATCCTCTCTTTTCTTATAATATGGTTTATAAAACTTTTGTGCTTCCTTTTCTTTCTCCATATCTATGATTTTGTTGGACAGTTTCTGCATCATTTTGGCCATATTTTCCAAATCTGGCGACTTTTCTTCCTTAGGCTTAGCAAACGATAAAGCTTTTCTCCCCGCACCTTTCTCTCCTAACTATTCTGGATAGTCTTCAATGCTCTCTCTTTCAGCTTCCACCACTTCTGCTTCTTCATAAGTTTCCGTCAAAGTAGGCTTGGCCCTACCTTTGGAAAACATGGCCAAATCAGGGCCTAAAGCTGAAGTATAATATTCAATTAGAACTTTGTCTGAAGGTCTATCCGTTTCAGAAAAATTATTGAGATAGGCTGCAAAACTTTGTGTGAAACTGTGCACCTTTTCCTTTCTTTCTTTCTTCAAGGCGCACAGACCTTTCATGAGGGTTGCATGAGTTTTTTGAGTTGCATACTTACTTCTGAAAATTATTTCGAAGGTATCCCAATCAGGGATAGAGTTAGTAGGAAACCCAAAGTACCATGATGCTGCAGCTCCTTTGAGGGTATGCGGAAACAGTCTACATACCACATCTTCATATTCCCCGGCCCTTAATCCTTCAATTGCCAAGTAAAAACTTTGTAGGTGATCATCTACTAGTATTTTCTCATTGGGGTCAAACCTGGGCAACATCTTGTCAAAGGCTTGAGGTAGGTCGTGTAATGGAGGTGTAAGGTTCAATGGTGATCTGGCTCTCCATGCAGGTGGTTGATTTGGTGGGTTAGGTGGTTGGTTTGCGTTTACGCCAGCCATGAGTCTGGGTGGAGAATGGGGAGGTGAACCAATTGGAGTATGAGCAGGAGAACTGTGAGGGGTTTCTGGGCCTTCTTGATTCAAAGGTAGCACCACTTCCTATAAGGATGTCTCTACAAGTTCTTCCCAGTCTCCAACCAACACTGAGTCTTCTGCTACAGGACGGTCTTTCCTTTTATACTCTCTTCTGGGCAATTCAGGGATGATTGGAAATCCTCCAATATTCTTTACATATGCCCTGGTGTGTCTTCTCAGATCATTAACAATTTCATTGCCAATAGAATATAGATGTTCTCTTTCTTCCGGAATTGGATTATGAAACCCACTTGTTATCTCTCCAGGAAACTACTTAGTGGTTATGGCTAAGTATGCCTGGTAACTTAAGAATTGAATACCTTTCAGTAGGTGGATCAATGGGATACTAAGAAAGCACAATGAAGAGATTACTTATCAGAATAACTAAATGAACCAGTGCTTTTAGAAACTGCCAATCAGATGCCATATAACAGAAAAAGGTATGAAGAATACTGTTTAGACAACCAAGTACATGGAATGTAGGGTTTTGGACAACCAAGTACATGAATAATGCAGGGTTATACTAAACAATAAAGGATTCCTCCATTCAAATCATGAGCATAAAGTTGAGCTAACTTAAACAGAGTACAGAATAGAAAGATGGATGAATAATCTGATAACAGTAGCAAAAGAAGACTGTGATTTTTGTATTAAGATGAGCAATCAAAACATAGGCAAAATTGTCTCCAAGCTTGAACCCCTCTCCAGTCTGAGTTCTTAGGCTTTATAGCCTTTACAAATAGTCTTCAGATCCTCAAAACATGGATCTGCTATACTAAAAATAGTAACTAGAACAGCAAATACAAAAAGATAGGGAATGATCCCTCAAAACAAGGAAATGATAATGTGTTGGTCCCCTTTCTCGTGTTGATAGTTGGTGAAGTGGAGTCATCCTCCCAAGGCTTGGTGGGATTCGATTTGGTACATAACAGAATCGATCTTGATGATGTGGCAACCAATCCCTGGAATATTGCTTTTCAAAGATACCAAGATCTAGCAAAAAACCCATTTTGACTTCAAACTGATACAAACACTCTTTAGATACTGGTAGAATAATTCATAACCTGTTTGTTTTGAACAGCCTCCTGCTATCCCAACTTTATGACCTCTTGGATGCTGATCCCTTTAATCTGGTCGACCTCCTCGCCTGTTCTTGATGAGTTTCCACTGGTATTTCTTCCTCAAGAGTAGTGGCTATCTCAGCCAATGTCTCAAGCCCTAATGATTTTGCCTCTGTACCAGCTGATTCTTTCATTTTTAACCTGAGTATCCTGAGATTTCGGTATAGCCTGGCGTTTTCCTTCATTAACATACTGTTCTTCTCAACTGTTTTCTTATGCTTTTCTATAATCTCTTTGCTTCGATCATACAACTCCATGTTTCTTTCTATCAACTGTGCATTGTGAATTTTGGTTTGATTTTCAATATGTCTTGCAAGATATAGTTTCTGTAACGGCATGTTTATTTTATTAGTCTTTGATGTAGATGTTTCAGCACTTGGTACATCATATAAGAGAAGCTCTTGATTCTTCTCTTCTTCAAATGGCTGCCCTATTTCCTGTGTTTTTTCATCTTCAGTTTCAGGCTCTAAGTCTGAATAAGGGAGATTCAATGGGTTACTTCCTTGAGGAGCATCTCCAGACTGCTCAAAAACTAACTTTCTTTTTTACCTTTTTCTCTTCTTTGATGAGGAAGGTGATTCTGTTTGAGTTTGAGGAGAGATGGCTCTCCTTTTTCTTTTGCTAGTTTTTGGAGTAATGCTCTTCTTGCCTTTACTCTGTTTGGCTGCCTCTTCTTTGGCCAGTTCTGTAGGAAACTCATTCCAAAATAAAAAATAGTTCCTGTCTACATTCCTCTTCTTCAATAACTCTTTGATCAATAGTGTTATAAGACCTTGATGTGAAATCCTGCTGGCTAGCTTGGTCGGTTTGGCCTGAACCCGCTTTGACATTTTGGTGAGAGTTTTATGAAGAAAATAAGGCAAGTTAATGATCTCCCTCCCTGTGAAATGATTCAGTATTTTAAAGTGGTAATGCATCACTCTATGATAACGGCCTTCACAGGTTATGTAGACAAATATGGCTTTCAAAAGGGCTTGCCATTGAGGCTCAAGGAAAGATATGGGAATATATTTTTTCCAGATTATGTCTTTACGAGCTGGTAGGAGGTAAGACCTGAACTCGATATTTGAGGATTGAGTGGTCTTGAACCAACACTGCCCTGTCCTAGGAAGACCTGTGCATTCAGATATGGTAGCCTCATCAATATGAAATTCTTCTTTTCCAATCTTTACAGTTCTGCCATTGTAACCCTGAGCAAATGATTCAGCAAGCTGCTGGTTGAAATTGGTTAGTTTCTCACAGTAGTCAAAGACAACTAATGACTTGAAGAAATCTGCCACCTGTGGGTGAGACTCTAGATACCAAACCCCGTCCAATTCTGTTCTCAATGGAAGGTTAGTCTCTTCCATATTGATGGTGATCTGTCCCTTTAAACCCGGAGATGATATGTGCAATTGAAAAGACACTTCCCTCACAATTCGAGCCACAGGTAGAGTGTAGTAACTATTTTATGAGTCATAGACTAGATCAATTATTTCTGGCAGATATTAAGCAGATTCTAGCAAAGATGACGGGACTCTACCACTTGACTAGTCTCTATTAATGGTTCAACAGTGAACGAACCATGCAAGGCAGAAACGAGACATAGCTAAGCAATGTATAAACTTGAGACTTAGGAAACGGTTAATGAGTATGAATCACATTTAATTACACTGAAATTTTGGCTGAAATCTGGGAATAAACTCGATCTCATTTAACCACAAGATTGGATATTCAATGCAACATGGGACAGGGCGAGATTATAGGCATCAGTCGTTTGGAAAACAGAGACTTAAAATGATGACTCAACACTCAATGACTGACAGATAAACTCCAAATTGAATTATATATTATGAAAATCTGTGTAGTCTGTACCATCTGAAGTGAAGTGACATATATGCTCCCTCCATTTGCTTTTGGCAGCTTATCCACCATGAAACATAATCATGATCATTGAAAATGCGTCACAATCCTTCTTTTCGGCGGCTGAAAACAGGCTCTCTTGACATGTGGATGAGTACGGGCACGATCCTTTAAAAATCACATGAAATCATTTTTGGCAGCTAAAGTAATTTTCATTAACCATCTTAGCTGCCGAAAATGAGCCTTTTCGGCAACTAACTAGCTTCTCACAAACAGATTAAGCTGCCGAAAACTGTCTTTATAGATTTTGAAGCCCAAACCTCAAATGGATGAAATTTTCAACTATACACTGGGAAAGAGGACCTCCTAATTGACTCTAAAAAAATTTAAAATAAAATTTTGAACTCTATCCTATCACCTAAAATAATGAAAAACTGACTGGTCATTTTAGGAGATAACACCACTGCTTTCAGAACTGTTACCGGTGGAATATTCTCGGGAAAACGGATTTCCTCAGCCAGCCATACACTGGTGGCCCTCCTTCTAGCGCCAAAACTGTTGAGGCCTGGAAATTCGCAGGCAACAATAGCAAGGGATTCTCCCCAGTCAACGTTCCCAACTAGCCCGTGACTGTTTGTTATAGGGAATCCGTCCGGTTTGCGGTCCGACTACCGTAGGTCAAAGTAAAAAAACAAAGGCTTTACCGGTTGCGGCCCGGTCCACCGTGTATTTTTTGCTTTTTTTTTTGACTTAATGTATGATATGCAAGTGCCTAATTAACCATGCAGGGCGATAAGATGCAAGGAGTAGTCACAATGTGATGCGCAGGTTCTTACCTCTCATCTTAGACTCACTAGCATCTAAACCACATACAACAAGAAAATAAACTAACTACCTAAACTATCCCTAGGGAGCAGGATTATCATTCATTAGTGAGAAATATAATTTGTGCATGCATTATGAAAAGCTACAGATAGCTGACACTTCTTTCAAGACACATGAACAATTACTGATATTTGGGAAACCAGATAGCCAATTGCTTGTGAACAGCTTCTATTACTCACCTTGGAAAACATCATAAAATATACTGAAGAACATTCACCAAGAACATAGGCTCAAGAAATTAGAACAATCTCACAGTTAATGAGACACAGCTGAAAACGAAATAGTTCCCCTTCAACATTGCTCATTTAATTACATTTGATGCATTCCATATCGCACTCCAAAGTCATTTCACCCAGTGAGATGGCCTTTGGACTGCGAGGGTCGCAGTGGGCCGTACTATAGAAGATATCGTGTTGACAGTAGGCGATATCGCACCGTCAGAGGAGCTGCGGTGTGAGATATCGCAGAGCGTAGTTTAAGAAGAAGGGAGAGTTGTGCACCACCCGAGTCGTTGCGATGCGATAGGAGTCCTTCCCCTGTCAGAACCCTGTATGGGGAACCCGAGTAAGAGAGAACCGCACGTCGCAGAGAGATATCGCTGGCTAAGAGAAACAGCGAGACCCTAGGATGCTACAGAACCTAGTTGAGGACACTTGAGTCTTCGGCCAACCCATAAGATCACTTCGGGTGAGACTTCAGGACGTTTTGCAGTCTGTTTCCAAAAGGGCCAGTGAGCTAGGGGTATTGTTGGTATATGTATATTAGTAAACTCGGGTCTTCCCAGATAACCAACATTCTATGCTATGACAATTGTCTCCTTGATAATTTTTCAAACTCTCCAATTCCCTCATTTAGGGAATATTGTGACCATCGATCAACTCGATTTTTGTTCACTAGATGCATCTACCCCCACTGCAAATAATATCCCTATTATAGTTAAATCCCCTCTGCCTTATCAATCGATTGGGGTAGGTATTTTGAAGGATTCAACCCTCATGGGAGTGTTCCCCTCAACCCCTCCTAGTATAGAAATGGAAACTATGAATATGATTTCCATGACTGGCCACAATCCTAGAGGAAAAGAAGTTGTTGAGTCATCCTCTTTAGTCCCTTATGAAGCACTCTATGATGTTGTTCAATATGCTTCCGATGTCCATTTTGGTGATCTTCATATAGTGGATAAGGATCCTTATCACCTTCCCTATTGGCTAGAACCCTCTCTCCCCACTCTAGACTATCTCTCACAGAATTTTTGTCAGATGAGTCCATTATGGAGATCATGAGTGCATATGAACCTGTATGGGGAGATCATCATCATAGATCTTCTTTCCTTCCCAATTACAGTTCGATAGACTTTGATATTTTGTCTCTCATTAGTACTAATATTATCAGCAATCCTCAAACGCCTGTATTGTTACAAGGTATTGATTCCAAAGGAAACCTTTGTAACATTACTCACACAAACCCTATTGACATATCAGTCAAGCCCAGAACTGTTGAGCATGTTCATGTAGGCCAGAACTATTAGAGAGAAGAAAGTGAAAGTTATAGAGCTCTATTAAAAGAGTTCTGAGATTTTTTTTCCTTGATGTATGAAGAAATGCTTGAGATAGATCTGTCCATTGTTGTACATGAGATTAAAAATTATCCCACCGTAAGGCCAGTCTGACAAAAAATACATCAAGCCCATCCTAGGAAGATTGCGGCTATTAAATCCGAAGTGGATAAAATTTTGAAAGCGAGCTTTATTTATCTCATACATTTGACGGAATGGGTGTCTAATATTGTCCCTGTAGCTAAGAAGCAGGGCACTATTAGGGTTTCTATTGATTTCTGATATTTAAAAAAGGCTTGTCCCAAGGATAATTTCCCTACTCCACACATTGGTCAAATCATTGATAACTATGCTAGGAGCATCATCTTTTCTTTTATGGATGGATTTTTCAACTACAATGAGATTGAAATTATGCCCACCAATTTGCATAAAATGGCATTCATTTGTCCGTGGGGAACCTTTGCATATCGAAAGTTACCCTTTGGTTTAAAAAACGTCGGAGCTACATTCCAGTGCGCCATGTCCTATGATTTTCATGATATTAAACACATTGTGGAGTTGTACTTGGACGATCTCCTTGCTCATTCACAACAACAGGAGGACCACCCAGATCACCTTAGAGATATTTTCCTTAGGTGTCGCCAATATAATATTTGTCTCAATCCACACAAATGTGTCTTTTGTGTTGAGACTGGACGTCTTCTTGGCTTTGTGGTTTCCAAAGATGGCATCCAAATAGTTCCTTTGAAAATTGTTTCTATTTTGGCCCTACCTGCCCTATCTAATATCACTAAAATCCAAAGTTTGCAGGGGAAGGAAAAATTTCTTCGTCGTTTCGTATGCAACTTCGAGAAAAAACGCATGGCTATATGCGTCTCCTGAAGAAGAACACTCCGTTCTTTTGGGATGACCAAGCCCAACGATATTTTTATCATTTGAAACATGCTTTGACACATTCACTGGTGTTGCAGCCCCCAAATTACTCAAATGAATTTTTGTTGTATGTTCATACCTCCACTACTACTATTGGTGTGGTTCTAGTGCAAGAAGATCTTAACAACAAAGAACACATGATTTATTACCTAAGTAAGAGTCTTCTTGACTCCTAAACCCGTTACTCATGTGTGGAGAAGCTAGATTTGGCTACAGTCATTGCTGTACAGAAATTTCATCACTACATCTTAATACGCACCACAATTGTTCTTGTGGATCAAAACCCCATGTATTACATTTTGAATCGTCAAGTACTAGGGGAGAAGTATTCCTGTTGGATTGTCATCTTCAAAGAATTCAATCTCGATTTCGCTAAGGCTACTTCAAAGAAGTCCTTGGTTTTCGTAGAGTTAATGTGTGAACTTCCCTGTGCTCTGATGGAAGCTGATCCCGATGATTCATTTTCGAATGAATTTTTGTTCCTGATTAGCACAACCAACCAGTGGTATGGAGATTTGATCATTTATCTCCAGACCCAGAGATTTTAGCCCGACATATCCCATGAGGATTGTTGTCGCATCCGTCACCATGCAAAGTATTATCTCATTTTAAATGATATGCTGTATTGATGTGGTATTGAATCCATTCTCCAATGATGCCTTACACACGAAGATGTTGAACACATGTTAAATGATTGCCACTCTAGAGCATGTGGTGGTAATCTTTCTAGTATGGCAATAGGTTAGAAAATCCTTCACGCTGGGTATTTTTTTCCCTCAATATTCAAATATTATCATGAGGTGGTTAAGAAATGCCCACCCTGTCAACTCTTTTATCCTAAAAAGTGCACCCACCCTGCTCCTTTACACCCCGTCATTGTTGTTGGCCATTTCTCCAAATGGGGTATTCATTTCATGCATTGTAATCCTACCTCAGCTGGGGGGCATAGTTACATCATTGTATCCATTGATTTCTTTACAAAATGGGCTAAAGCAATGCCTACATATGCAGAGGATGGACATATTGTCACCCTCTTTTTGTTTAATCATTTGATAGCTAGGTTTGGAGTTCCGCAATCCATAGTCACTGACCACGGATCTCATTTATGTAATTAGATGATGGCTGAGTTAAGTGCTAAGTTGGGGTTTCACCATGAAAAATCAACTCCATATTATCCATGTTAGGGTTATTAATCCTCCCTTAGTCAAACATCTATTAGACTAATTTATCCTAACTTAGGAACCTTAACTAATTATTTGGGTCCACTTGGCCTAATGGGTCCACATGTACCAGTCACTAGAGTGTGGGGAACATTGCTAGAGTTTAACTGCCACTTAATGCATGTGTATGCATCAGTTTGGGAGCCTCCTAGACCAATCCCTACATTGTAGGAGCCATTGGGAGTCCCGACACCAACCTACTTCAATTCGTTGGAGTTAGTACTAGTCAGTCTTAGTTAGCCCCCAATTACTTTCAGTTAGTTCACAATCAATTAGCTAGCACAATATTTTCATGGCTAATGCATGGTTGCATGTAGAGTAGGCACCTTTGCCCACCTACCACACTCAGTTGCACTTAGTTAACTAGATGTCACTAATTGATTGAGTTGTTGGACATCTAGGAGTTGGTTTATTGGACTCTGATATTGATTGAGTCACCATGAGTTAGATGGTCAGTTAGATACAGTCACATCCAGTGGATAGTTTCAAATCCATCCCTAATTGATTCAAATTATTTTCCTATGTAAACTATTGTAACATCAGATATTATTATTGTAAATGATACTATAAATTCCTGAGCAATACTTGTCTATTTCCTGGGTGGTTTGTTTTGTTCAGTTTGTATCTTCATTCTCCATTTGCTGCAAGCATTAGTAGAACTATCTGCTTGAATATCTAAATGGAATTCAAATTCTAATATGGTATCAGAACCTTCTCAAGCAAGTTTCATTCTTGTTTCTCCCCATCTAACATCAAAAGCAGTTGGGTTTCCACAAAATTCCCCTAAGATGATTTGCTAGCTCTGGATTTATCCAGAGCAATGAAGAGGGCGTGACAAACCCTGAAAACATGTTCATGCCGGGAGGATAAGCATGATTCTAATAGTTCATATGTTTTAGTCTGTTTTGCATTAACAATTGATAGGTGCTACGTACCTTGTGTGAATTTTTTTGCAGTCTTTCAGCTATAGAAATAATGAGTTCTCAAACTCCTGAACCACAGATCCTCACAACTTCCAATTATCTTGATTGGAGGATTGATATGCAGCTAGCCTTGCGCAAGCATGGCTACCACTGGATCAAACATGGATGGGAGCCCGATCCTCATTAGCCAATTGAAAGGAACATGTTTATGAACCGTTGTGATGAAGCATTCGAGTACTTATGTACTTATATATCTAGAGATCTCCTCTTCCACCTAGAAGGATTGAGGACTCCTATAGAATCCTGGGAGAAGCTTGATATCTTGTTTAATAAATAAGATGAGCTTCGAGGACACATTCTGGAGAATGAGTTGGTATCTATACATCCCAGCAGTTTCGAGACTATTGAGCAATTCCTTACTAAATTCAAGTCTCTGGTACTTCAATGTAGACAGTGCAGAATAGAGCGAAAGGATGAGCATAATGTCCTTTCCATACTCAACAAACTAGGCTCTAAGTATTTTGTATTTGTTTCCATATTTCATTCCAAGTGAGAAAGCTTTCCTGATTGGAAAGTTCCTTCAATAGATTATTTTTGTGAGTCCTTAATCAAGTAGCAAGACAAGTTGATGCGAATGGGAGTCATCAAGATCTCCAAAGATAAAGCTCTCCTAGTTACTGACTCTTCCAAAGCACAAGCAAAGGGGAAATCAAAGAAGAAGGAGCCAAAATCATCTTATTCAAAGCCTAAACATAATCATCAAACTTCCGAAGGGGCCTCTGACTCTAAGAAGAATAAGTTTGAAAATAAGTTATGTCCCTATTGTGAAAAGGGGTACCATCTTGGAGATCACTGTATGAGGAAGGAACTTGATGAAATGATAGCTCTTCTCAAGCAGCATAACATTGCTTCCCCAAGAGCAAAGAAGCCTGATGAAGAACCATAGACAAAAGATCCTGAAAGGTGTCATGCTTTGAAAGAAACTATCTGTTAACCCAAAAAATCCCTCAATGAGCTCTATGTAACCTACACCACCCAAAGACGTCTATCTCACTACCCTCATTTGACCCCCACACCCTTGCAAAGGCTCAAAAACATGAAAAAGGGCTTAATAGCTCTCATAGGGGCTAAAACCTCCAAAAAGGGGTTAAAACCCCTCAAAGGAGCTTAAAATCCCCAAAGGAGCTAAGAATTGGGAGAAAGGGGCTAAAGCCCTAACCAAGGGATTAAAACCCTAAATCTCTAGAAAAAACTATAAATAGAGGGGTGGGGGTCACTCTCAAAAGACTCATTCTCTCCCTATCGTTATGTTTCCCGTGTGAGTGCCTTGAGACCCTTTGCCTCTCAATTCATTCACCCTCCCTCTCCTCCATTGCTCCACAAGCCAAGTCTCCATCCCATAGAGAGAGGTGCTTCCAAAGCTAGGGCATGGTGGCCCATTTCCACCATGATTGAAGGTATAATTGTGTTTTATTTCATTTTTATTTTAGTTTTCTAACTTATTTTTTTTGCAGGTTTGTTTGCTAATGGTTTGCTGCGGGTTCTCCTCTGATTTCCTGTAGCCATCTCTTTTGTTTTCTAACCATTTCCTGCAGGGTTTTCATAGCTTAGCTCTAACATTTCTTTGCAGGTTTTCTTCCACATATAGAAACCTTACCCTTTTGTCCTATAGGAAAAAGGTAGTTGTTCCTACCTGTAGCTAGGGTGAAAGCCCTAGTATAGATTTGGTGACCATACCAAGTTGATCCCACAAGATCCCTGGATTGTTTTTCAATTTTTCAGTTTTTATTTCTTCTTTCTTAACCTAGTTTCAGTTTCTATTAAATCTAGTTTAGATCTTTATTTTTCTGCATTTACGTTCACAGTCGAGCCTCCTTAAGGCCAAACCGAGCCTGTTCGGCCACAGTACAAGTTACTGTCGGTCGTTCCCAGCTCAAGTTAAAAAAAATTCAAGTTTTCGGGCCAGGTCACTCTTATCAGGCTGAAAGGGATGACCAAGTCACTCATTCAGGCCTGAAAGGTGTGAATTCCCTCTCAGGGAGCAGATCGATCCTGTTTTCAGTTTCTGAGTGACCCCCTTGCCTGATTTTGGGAAAATTTGGCGACCCCATCGCCGCATTTGCCCCAAAAAGGGCCATCTATCTATTAGATTTGGTTTTTTTAAGTTGTCTGGACTGTCAGTGAGGTTCAACCACCTCTGTCCAGTAGTATGTTTTCATCTACATACAATCTATGTAAATCAATGATAGATTTAACTAGTTATTGATGTAATGAATCTGTTTTAAGGCTTGAATAGATTATTGTAGGTTAAATTTCAGTTTAAAAAAAAGCATTGGAAATTAACCTTACTTAGCCCTTTGTCCTCTACCTAGTCATCACCCTCCAGGGTATTCTAGGATAAGATGAAGGGTAAATCTCATATAGTAATAGGAACTTCATCTGTGATTGCTTTAGACCACTAAAAATGGGTGACTTGGAAGGTAAAGGGGGTGGTAGGCCCAGGGGGCCCCACGACATTCGCGTCCTCCTTGTTGATCGATCTTGCACTCTGAGAGTGACCTGAGGATCTACGGATGGGCTTAGTCCCATTGTGTTGAGAGCCCGACACTCTTTCCCGGTCGAAGAGGAATGCAGGTGTAAGGCAGTCACCTAGTAAATCTACCATAGTTCAGATTCATTAATAGCATGTTTCAAATTTTCTATTCACAATTTATTGGTTTCATAACAAGTTACCCATGTTGTAAGTTCTGTAATAAACCAGAAAGTCTCTGTGAAATATTCATAAAACATACAAGTATCCACCAAGTGAATAACATAAAATAATAAAAAATACAATGGACATGCACAAAACCATACCAAATAAGATAACCAAACTTAGTTCATGATGCTGAGCTAGCCATTAAAATCTATTAATTTACACTAATTCAAACACTTGCAGTTTTTGAGGACATAAGTCCTTGACTACCTTAACCGTGGGAAGTACTTGGGATTATCCCTGAAACTCATTTTGAGTAGTACCATGGGAACCCCAAAGTAGTTGGCCGCTGAGAGGAATTGCCAAGTGAAATGGGCAACGACCCCTACCGATTGACTAGCACCCCAGTGAGGAAAAATCCAAGCATTGTCTCCTGGCAGTCACGATGGCCGAGTGACCACTTGAAATCCAATAGGAAGCCACTAAAACCGGGGTCCAGAACATCACTACCATATTTCACCAACTGATCTACCAACTAGACACAATTGATCCCCCACACTCTTCCTCACGCCTAAGAGGTGATCCACCATAGTTCGGGTCCTTGCACCAACACCGTCGAGACCATTCTCGACGACCCTCTGCACCATCAAAAGGCCACATAGCCTTTGATTCAAACTCAGAATCATATCAATCTGAGCCATATTTACACACTGCACCATTTAGCCCCATGGCTGGTGCAAACTCGGATTCATTTTTCGGCTTGGTGATTGGCAGTGGACCCATGTCCATACCCCACACCACCACCAACAACGCTGTTGGTGGTCCTAGCACTGTCATGTAGACTGTCATAAGTCAGCTACCGCCACCCATACTTACCAATCAAACTGTGCCACCTATCATGACTAGGGGCAGTGGCCCTTCCACTCACACCGCCCCACTTGGCATGCAGGGGGGCAGTGGCCCTTCCACCTACACTGTCCCTCCTATCATACCCGGGGGCAATGGCCCATTCACAACTGTACCATAAGTACCCCCAGTCACATAGGTACATCATGTTCCTGCAAACCCCACCACCATTGTTGGTCCGTCACACATCAACCTTGGGTCAAACCTCCCTTTCATGGCACGCCTCAACCTGCTTGACTTGGCTAGGTTAACCAATGATCCCATTTGTCATCAAACATTTTGGCCTCCCATGCCAACCAAACTCCCATCAGACATCCCCAAGTTTGAAGGGAAGGCAGGGGAGTGCCCCCAAAACCATATCATGACGTTTCACCTATGGTGCTCATCAAAGAACATCGTAGATGATTCGATCAGACTCAAACTGTTCCAACGCACCCTCACAGGTGCTGCAGCAAAGTGGCACGTTGAGCTACCATAAGCCAAGTACCCAATATTCAACTCCTTGGCCTTTATGTTCCTGCAATATTTCCAACTCCCCATCAGATATGATGAAGGAGTGGAAATCTTTCTATCTTGCCGCCAAAACACTACGACCCACAACACCGACCACATCCATGAGTGGAGGCGATGTCGCAACTTGTGCAAGATAAATATTGATGACAGGATCTTCCTGGACTAGTTCTTGAAAACCTTGGTGCCACTTATATCCAAGGATGTCGCCTACGAACGTCCCCAAATAGAGGAAGAGGCCATCTTGAAGGCCCAACAGTTTGACCTCATTTACGCGCAGTCTGGATACCTCTACACTATCATTCCAGACGCTCCCCGTGCAGACACTTCCAACCGAAATGCATCGAGGGAATCCCATGCCGTAGATGGCATAATAGGTTCTGTCTCCAACCAATCACAGCACCACCTACGGTGCCACCGCAACCAAGCAGCACCCCTATTGTTGCCTACCCAAACTAAGCTCTTGACTATGCAAGAATGATGTACCAATCTGGAGCTACAACCTCTTATGCACAATCTGCATCACATCAGTAGACCCACACACCTACTTGGCTGGCACAACAATATGTGGGATAGATTCCCATGTTTGTAGCATCCCCAGCCTAACAAGTATACTACGCACCACCCGTGCAAGCCACTCAAACCCCCGCCCCAGTTCTTCCTGCTCCTTTGGGACAAGTTTTTGCACAAAAAAACTGTCCCACCCAACCAGCCCCTAATAACCGACAAGGGCAAGCTAGAAAAAACCAAGCAAGGAATCAAGCCAACAATCAACTGCAAGGAGGCAGTTAGCAACCAAATCCTCCCAACAACACCACGGCCAACCAGCTAGCTCAAAACCCTCAGCAACCAAACCAACCTAGACGCAATGCTCCATTACGCACGAATCAACCATGCAAACTATGCAAGGTCTACAGGCACTATACACATGAGTGCCCCTTCATGGGTCATGCTAAGTAGGCCATTCAGAATGAAGTTCAACATGCTACCAATACGGTAGCCCCAGCTCAACCCAACCCAGCACCACTAGGACCTCCACCCATCATGCTCCAAAACCCATTACCGATCCAAGGACTGGTAGCAATAGCACCTACTCTCCAACCCAATCCCACCACCCCGAGGGCACCTTCGATAGCAAAAAAAAGTGTTCACCACCTGCTAGCCTTGAAAACCGAAGAGGTCAATTTACAGACCAGAAGAAATCAGTACATAACTAACACCAAACCCACTGACCCGTTAGCAGCATCCATGTCCAAAACAACCAATACACCTCTTCATTTACCCCTTTTTCCCCCATGCCCCCCCATACGGTGGTTTGCCAACAATGTCACGGCTAGAGCTGTTGTAATCTACAACATCGTAGATGACTTGGCCCAAAAACCTACGGCTATGTCTGCTCTTGATGTACTTAAAACTTGCCCAACACAATGGAAATCCTTACTAGCCACCCTCGATGCTATAGATCCCTTTGAATCTAAGTTGATCACATTCGACATAGAGGATGGAGAACCACGAATGCCATCAACCATTTCCTTCCAAATCTCGGTATCCATTCGAAATTTGGTCGTACACCGGTGCATCATGGATGAGGGGGCATCCACGTGCATTATGTCAACCTTAGTTTGGCAGAAGCTTGGATCCCCAATTTTCCAACCATCCTCTACTACTCTGCGAGCTTATGATGGCCACCCCGCTAAAGCCCAAGGAATCCTCCCACACATTCCCATCACATTAGCCAGGAAAACAGTATTGATTGACATAGCAGATGGCAATGCTTAGTTGAACTATAATCATCTCCTCGGGAGAAGTTATATGTATGCCATGAGAGTCGTAGCATCAACTATTTTCCGTCTCATGATGTTCCCTCATGAAGGGAAAATCGTGATGGTTGACCAACTAACTTATCACGATCTGCAAGGGCTAACTGCACCAGCCAATTTTATCCCTACGATCGATACCATCGATCCACAAGGGCTAACCGCACCCGCCAATGTTATCCTTGCGGCCAACACCATGGTTGAAAACATACCAACCTCCCCATTATTGAATGTGGGCCCTGAGTTATTTGTCGATACCACCATGACGGCTTCCTTCCCCTTGGTGTCACCACCCCCGACACCAAATGAGACTGTCGATTTGTGCATGCTCTCATCCAGCACTGCTGCACCCAAACATCGACCCCAACCGCAGCCACAACATCATCCATAGCCGTAGCACTATGCACAGCCGCAACCACAACCCCATCCCCACATGTAACCATCAGGGAGTTATCTGGGATCCTCCCCAGTCCACACAATTCTCTTCCTATTTCCCCCGCCTGGTGTCATGAGTAAGCCAATAATGGCTACCTTAAACTTACCCAATTACACATTGGGGATTCCCATGTGGTACCTCAATCCACCAGCCCAACCTCTGATTCCCCAAGTAGTCTTATCCCCTATGCAACCCATTGCGGTCGAATCTCATCCTCCACCTGGCTCGCAAAAACCAACCACCACACCCACACCCACACCGCCCCACCCAAAAAGGGCCAGGGGAAAAAATGTGAAAGCTACCGCTGAACCTCGACAGATCCCGCCTTGCGTCATCTGTGAAGAACAGGGCCATGCAACTCAAAATTGCCCTGATATTCCCATAATCCGCATGCACTTGGATGCCATGGACACAACAGAGAATATCCCCGTGGTTGAGCTCCCAAGCAGGACAATAGTGAGAAACAAGTCGTTGAGAACAAACCATGCTTGCACCCTTTACAGATTGTATGGACACTATTCTCACCACTACCAAGACTTGTCCGAGTTTCGAACGGCCCTCGCCAACCTTGGACAACCTGCCCTTGAATTTGAGATCACTTTGATCGAAGAATTCCATCCCCCACCTCCTTCTTCAGACACCATGTCCATTTACATGATGGCCAGTTCCACAAACCCTCTTGTCTCCACCATCACCGATGGTCCATCAAACATGTCTCTTCGTTGCTTTCACAATGATGAGGAGATACTTGAAGCCTTAACCACCCCAGAATACCCGTGGGATGACATGCACCATCACTCGTTCTTCCTCCCCGAAGAACTTATGTCGCAGTCTGACAAGTTTTCCATGGAAACAAAAGATTTCATTCATGTGAAAGTCGACTAGTTCAAAAATCCCATCCTAGAAAAAGATGCCTTCAAAGAAGGGAACATGGCCAACATCTTGCCAACCATTAAAATCAACATCTCAACCAATCCTGAGATTGTTGAGGAAATCATGCTGGGGGCATCCTACTCAGAAGAAGTTGCTTCCTATAAAGCACTCTTCCAAGAATTTCATGACATATTCGCCTGGTACTACACTGAAATGTCCGGGCTGGATCCATCCCACATCGACACATGGCCCGATGTGGCCCCCATGCGCCAAAAGAAATGACCAATCCATCCCTCCAAAGTTGTCGCGGTCAAAGCTGAAATTGAAAAGTTGCACACAGCTGACTTCATTTACCCCATTTCTTACACCACTTGGATTTCAAATCTTGTTCCCGTGAATAAAAAATAGGGTACTATCCGTGTTTGCACAGACTTCCGCAATCTGAATTGGGCGTGTCCCAAAGAAAACTTCCCAACACCCTTCATCGATCAGATTGTCGATGCGTGCGCTGGACATGAGGTATTTTCCTTCATGGATGGCTTTTCCGGATATAACCAAATTCAGATTCGGAAAGAAGATCATTACAAGACTGCATTCACAACCATGTGGGGCACATTCACATATCAAGTAATTCCCTCTGTTCTGAAGAACGTTGGAGCCACCTTCCAACATGCCATGACACATTGTTTCAGCGACCTCATCCACATCATGTTGGTCTATCTTGACAACCTTAGTGCGTGGTCATAGAAGTGAGCACAACACATGGACGACTTGTGGTAAGCCTTCATGTGATGTCACAAGTACAAAATCCGCTTGAACCCTTTCAAGTGTGTTTTATGTGTCCCAATGGGTCGTCTCCTAGGGTTCATCATGTCACACAAAGGAATGGCCGCTAATCTCCTGAAAGTCCAAACCACTTTCCCCCTAACGTCCCCTCTTTAAGTGACGTTAGTTCAGCTTGTAACATAGTCTTGTCCCTTTTTGTTTTACACATTTTTCAAAGTAAGTCTTACGTAGTGTTTCCTTGATTGCTCCAGATGGATCCTACCTTGTGTCGATACATTGGATTTGCTGACGGAGCTAGCAGATGGTCTCCAAACCTTGCCTCGGCTGCATCGGTCATCTACTCCCCATCGCATGAATTGATTCATATCGACGAAATATGCATGGGCATTGCAACAAACAACTAGGAAGAATATGATGGTGTCAATGGCCTCTTGGTTGCCGCCCTCCAGTTGGGCATCCGCCATCTCGACGTCTTCTTAGACTCCCTGCTACTTGTCTCTCAGTTGAACAACTATTACTAGGTATGTGACCCCTGCCTCTTTAGAAAATTCTTGTGCACTAAACAGATGGTTAGAACATTTGAATCCATCACATTCACACATGTTTCCAGAAGACTCAATAGTGTAGCAGATCAAATGGCTAATGACATTCTAAATTGGCACATTCATCATCGCACATAGGAAACACGACATCATACATCATCATACATAAACATGCATACACATGTAAAAATACATCACATAGGCATTTCATTTCACATCATCATAAAAAGACTCACATATAAAACCATAAAAAGTGCATCCACGTGCGTAAAAAATATATAGATATATAAATCGCATGTCGAAAATATGTCCACTACAAAACAAGAAGCCGCATATGCTTTCTCAGTTGAATATACATAGGGATGCAAAAAATCCTACATGCACCAACGCACTAGGGGCAGCCCCACTGGATGCTAATCTGACCCAGACTCATCCTCATCATCTTCCCCATAGGACTGATCATCCTCTGTAGGAAGATCCCCTCACCTCGCCCAACGAAGGTAATTGTAGGCCACGACCATCCTCCTCATCATAGAGGTCCACTCCGGAGGCACACTGTGAATGGCGATGATCAACTCATTGTCTAAATGCTACCAGCTGACATTAGAGATCCCCTCAATAAGCCACTCCAAGTGTGGAAAAATAGCTTCCGCCTCCCGCCGTCACCTGTGAGGGTGCCCCGCAGGGACCACTGCCTCTGCAATCGTGACCAGCCGCCTCTGATACCCGGGCGGTGGGCGAGGACCAATATCTGCATACGCAAAAAAAGATGCCATCAGTCTATGCATATAATCATACAACTATCAACCAACTACACTACACTATGTATAAATATGAACACAAAAACATCACACATATATACTAGCTGGTCCCCATGCCTGGCCTGGAGGTCGGGGCATCTTAGGGTCCCCATGATAGTCCATACCCTCATACGTATACTCCTCAATAACCACTAGAAGCTACTGCCACTTCTCTAGCAGCTCCTCTGTAAAGAAGCGGCCCACTTTGTCGCTGCCCTCTCACACCATCATCTGGCACCATTTACGCATTCGCGCCTCCCGCGGACCACTATCCCGAACTTCCTGATGTGGCCGTAGAGTAGGTACTTTCTCAAAAGAGAAAGCGCATAAGAAAGAGCCAAAACAAAAGCCTCCCCCAGATGCCCTTGCATGGTTCAGCTAACGCCGAACTGCCAAAAGGTAAATCTAGGCCCATCCATAGTAAGTGCCCCTCATGGCATGCTCTACCATCTGTAGCTGCCCTCTAGATATCTTGTGGCTCCTAGTGGAACCCAAGACGTGCAGCAGCAGTGTCGCCACAGCCTGTGTCGACAAATCCTCAATATCACATGTCAATATGTGTGTACCACACACATATGCAGTATCGTAATAGTGCCTATCACATAGATCCTCCAGCATTTCCCCCCGAGACAGTACTGGCACCAAGTCACCAACGACTCCCAACATCGGGAGCCTAGTAAAAAAATTACACATCCAACAGCGTAATCTCAACACGCTGCCCCTGTATCATGAAGGCCTCCTCCCCTATATCCCAGAATCTCACCAGAGTCTGCAATAGTAGACGTAAGCTCTTCATTAGGGGAATCTACATGAAATTTAGTAATCCACAATGGGCCAGTGCATCATGCACATTCATGTCCCGTAATTCCTCCTCCCAGAGGGCTTTGTAGTCTCTTTCACGCCACTTAGTCTCAGGCATCCTGCACAAGTATAACACAATTGTCAGCAATAACTTTAAGCAAAAATTCCACCCAAGTACTAGGTCACACCTGTTTGGGAAAAATGAGTGACCCAGTCGCTCCTTTACCCATGAAAAGTGTGACTTGGCTCATGGAGGCCCTAACAGGCTCATAGAGGACCCCCGAGTGAGCAAATCCAAAATGTAAACCACTGAAAAAGATAGATTTTGCAAGAGCTCTTACCTGCAAGTCATGGATCTCGAAACCGCCGGTCAAAATGGGAGAAATCAGCAAAATAAATTCAGCGACCACCTCTCCAACTCAGCAGTGAAAAGTGACAATGACACCTCACAAAGTGGTCCCCACCCATTTATAGGCCCCATTTGACCTATTTTCTTCCTTTTCGCATAACAGGGCCATACGGAGTCCGTTTGGGACGACATTCGCACCACTGGTTTCAAAATTTCATCCTCTATCTTCTAATGAGACCATAATTTCATGTTTAACAAGTAATTTTTGGGACATCTTCCCAAGAGTTACCCTGGTTTACGTACCATATTGTGATACAAGTGTCTATGAACCTGTACTTGTGTCACACCTGCCTACCGCAACTCATGCAGGACTTTAGACCATCTCCCCAGAGGGCACACCATTTTACTATTTCAGCATATAACTATCAAATCCATCCACCGCACCTTACGTGGGTCTCCAGACCACCACCCGGAGGGCGGATCATTTCTTTTGCATGCATTTGGCATATACCTACCTTCGGACTTTCACTCACATCACATGTAGTCCAGTCCACCCACCACAACTCACACAAGACTCTCCTAACCTATTTCTGAGAGACACCTTAGTTTACGTGCATCTACCGCACTGAATCGCGTGCCTCTACTGCAATCTATGTCGTGCATGTATTGGTATGTTCAAGAGCCACCTGCTCCATCCATACTACACGGATGACATTTGGACCACTGTCCATTGTCCCAACATGGGGGCACCATCAGTGCCCCCTCGATCGGTTGACCATAATGGAGTTTCTTTTAAGATCTTTTATGACTCCTAAAAGAATGAAAAGATTATTGAGCGCAACTGCTTCCTTTCTCACTCGTTAAAGTATAAGAAAGGGCGTCTACATTGTCTCGTTTAGCTCCTTTTGTGAACCATGTAGACTACCATATGAAAAGGACCACCTTGGCACATTCAATCCAAGATCATTTCCCTCTGCATCCTTTTATGCTTTCTCGGGCAGAGGGGTCGAACTCTACGAAAAAGCTCACCATGGGTTGTCGTTAAGCTCTTTTCCATCCTTCTCATCAAGAAAATATCATCGAGCAAACTTGGTTTCATTCATGCTCATAAAATTATCTGAATGGCCGTCTAGTCAGTACAAGTTTAACCTTTTTCAACCTGATTGGAACACCAACAATAAAGAAGTCTCCCATCCCCCAAAGGATGGGCGAGCTCTCCTATGTACACTTTTAATCTTTTTCGGGCACAGGAGACTATCAACGAAAAAGAGACCCCGGTGGAGTCTTCTTCATGCTTTCAGACTCTCTAAAATTAAAAGCACCATCGAGCATTTACTTTCTTGGGCTTGCTAAAAATCCACGAGATCGTACCTCAACGGTGTCTTTAGACACCACCCCACATATAACAAATCGACAGCATTCCCACTTTGGGTTCAGAGTACTCTGCGATGTGTCTTCCTTGGATCCCATCAATACCAAAAGTTTCCACCTCCCCCAAGTATTTCCCATCTGCAGTTACATTCCCGGTATTACAGCTATGATCCCTTTCCCATGAGTCAATTTCATTTGCTTCCTGGTCTGTCCTGCTGTCATACTATGAACAAAGGAAATTTGAGTCCCCCGTGATTCCCTGCCCCTATTCAACTCCTCCCCCCCCCCCATTTAGTGGGTCAGTCCTCAGATTGTCTCACATCTTTCAGATATCTCCCTCGCGCTTCTAGTTAAAGAAACACAATTCCCTTGGTCAGTTTTAGGTCTCCCTCTGTTGACGACAACACATGTATTCCAAAGGATAGACCCAGAGGTCCCTGTATCCTAAGTTCATTAACCTCATTGATGAGTTCCTTGGACCACTTGAGAGGAGTCCTTAGTGCCTCTCGGGATGGTTATTTCTCACGTGTTCGACTCCAGCTACATCATCACACCATTGAGATTCGTACAGGGTATTTGTTTGTGCAGTATTTGGTCGAAGACCCCAGATGTCACCTGACTCTAGCACATTGATGATTCTATTTGAGGGACCCCAACAGGTTCATGTCCCTTTTGATTTTCGGTTTGCATTGGAGACAGTGTTCAGAATCCCTAGCAATGCTTCTATATAGATTCATGATTGATTCAACATATTTGTACCACAGAGACTCTGAATATTCGTCAGTAAGTACCTACAGCTATGTACCGTTCCAGATCTAGCAGACCATCAGTCATGAAGATATAGCATTCCATGAGAATGCCATGGGTCCAATGTAGCAGTTCTTCAGATCAGTATTGTATTCAGCCTCTCATTGAGACAACCACTATTGTAACAACAATTGTACATTATCGGCTCTTGTATTATAGAGCTTAGATCACATTATTCTTTTGACATCGTTACAAGCATGGGGATGCCCGCCTCGTCCATATACATGTCACACATTATTTGTATCTCACCCATTGATGGGAACCATATTAATACAAAAACCAAAAGCCACCATGCCCTAGCCCAGGAAGCACCACCTCTCCCCAGAAAATCCTATGATGTCCATTGACTATACAATGAGCTCCTACCCTCACACATCAGGGGGCAATCTGTTAACCCAAAAAATCCCTCAATGAGCTTTACGTAACCTACACCACCCAAAGACATCTTTTTGGGTGTTATAATGCCTAGATTAATTCACCTAATATTTAATTATCGACTGGGGTTGGTAGACTTAAAGTTGCTACAAAATATATGCGAAGGTAGAGGGGTTCCTAGGGCATTGTAGAAATATTTTAACAAACAAAAGATCGAAAGATCTTTCAAAATGAAAAATCGTGTCAAACTCCTAAGACTATCTCAATAATTGGACTGGACTGGAATATCAAATTCTAAACAGCTACTGAAAAGAAAGACATAAACAATAATACTTATAACTTCAGACACTAACTCATACATAAAAGAAATTATAACAACTAAACCAACAAATAATCAACTAACTACTCCTTAAGCTGGAAGGCTGGGGTAAAAAGATAACTTATCTTATAAAGAATAGAAAACTGAAAAAGCAAGTAGAAAACTTAATAAAGATAATAAACAGAAGCAACTAGAAAACTTAATAAAGATATCTAAACTTTATTTTTCAATACATCCAGAGAAACAAGAATGATTCCTATGATTACAAATAACTTAACTTCCTCTTAAAAATAGTACATCTAACCCTAAACTCTATATGCAAACGAAGACATAAAACAACAGTAAATCAAAATCAGTATTTAATATTCAAGGAATAAAAACAACTTAATTCATATGTAAAAGAAAAGTTATAAAACCTTAATCAATAACTTAAAACAACCAAACTTTAATTGAAATGCTTAAATAAAACTACCAACTACAAACATAATCCAAAGATTGACAAAACAAAATTAGAAGCAATTTGAAAAATGCATAAAAATAGTAAAAACAAAACCAAGGGTTAAATGAGAGACTGAACAGTAGGTCTGTAAAGGGTGACTGAATGGCAGACTGGACAGACAATCCAAATGGCTGTTCGTACAGTTTAAAATGGTAAAAACTAACCTAAATGAACTAATTCTTCAGCTGAAGTTATGCAGTTCTAAACCTAGTGCATGGAATTAATAAACAAACCTATTTAATCAACAAATTAACTTCAAACTAATTCTTAAACAAAAAGAAAACATTGCATTGTAAACTAATTAGCAAATTGGAAATTAACTTGAACAAACTGGAAATTAACTTAAACACACTGGAAATCACCTTAAACAAATTCATGACAGAAAAATAAATAAACAAAACTGAATTTAAATGAAAGCAAACTATTCTATATAAATAAATTAATAACAGGAAATAAATAAACAAGACTACATTGAAATGAAAACAAACTATTCTACTTAAACCGATTCATAACTAACCAAAACTAAATTCAAATGGAAATAAACTACTCTACTTGTCTGAAACTAAAAACTAAAAGCAATACTGGAATGAAATGACTAATGAAAAGCAACTAACTAAGAACAAAAGACTGAAAGCAAAGGACTGAAGGTAAAGCTATGCGCGCATCTATTTATTTAATTACTAAAATAAAACTAAACTAATGCAATACAGGAAATAAAATACTTGTTTAACTACTGAAAGAAAACTAAGTTAATACAATACAAGAAATAAAATAGCATCTAATGAAAACAAACTGGAAATTAAACTAAATTAACTAAAACATAAAAGAAAGAACTGAATTAAAACTAAGCTAATGAACCTCTGGTTGATGAGGGGCCCTCTCAACAATCAGGGGTGAAGTCTGCTAACTCCTACTCAAACGAAATCTTCAACAACAATGCATACAGCTCTTTATTCAACTTCAGAAAAAATACAGTGTTTATAAAAACTATGACTAACTGACTTCTGACTCTGGATAACTAACTAACTTTCTCTTCATTCACAGTCTGGTATATATAGTTTTACATGAGAGATGAGCAAGTCGACCCTAAAGGTCGATTGCTCTCTAATTTTAGGCAATCTTTAAAGCACATAATTGATTTGCAAACAACGCATGGTATGGCTCTTCATTCAGCGTGATTGTGGCATAACATGATAAGTCTGCTCCTTCTTTAGCATGGACAGGCTTCTTCAGCGTGCCTGATGTGGCATGATATTCTTTCTTCGTGTGGGCAGATCCTCTTCATCGTGGCATGAATCCCTTCCTTGGTGTGGAGGATGGATTGGTGTTGAGCGTGGATTTGTACACAACATCAAGTTTCTGGAATGCAGGTCCCTTATCAGCGTGAGCATGCAGACTGGTGGTGTTGTGGAGAGCAGGGACGGAAACACAATTGGTCTTCTGGAGCGTAGGTGTTTCTATCCCTTAAATGCACAGGCTTATGATAGTTGAGTATTAAAAAAAAGGAGGACATGAGTTAACAGCAAATGTCCATCCCTTTAAATGCGTGGATAATGAGTAGCTAGGTGGCAATCCTTCTAGAGGATGAGTTAAATGCATCGGTGCAACACATAGATGGTTGGTGTGATGGCGAGCGAAGGAGATTACAGGTTGTTTCATGTTTAAATGCCCAAAACTGATTATGGACAGCGCGCAGGATGATAAGCGAGTTGAACGGTGAGCTAAATCGAACACTAAACTGTGAGTTGGATGTATAGTGCATCAATCTAGGGCACACATGGAAAATGATCAGCGAATCTCGCACGGTGGATGGATGATGAGCTGAATGCCAAGCTAGCTCGTGAGCTGGACGTATGGTGCGAAAGGAAGGCTAAATACATTTTGTTGTTAATTTTCCTAAACGCACTATAAAATCTGCAAACAAATTTACATATCAAATAATACATTAAATATGCTTTAAATAACATAGTTTTGAGTTAATAAAATCATAAAAATGATATTAATAACCACAACTATAATAACATCAAATTTGTTCTTACCTTGTGTCGAAATAACGATATGTATGACATAAAACATACTAAAGGAAATAAAATATGTGTTTAAATGTGTTATTTAATGGTAAAAAATAATAACAAAATGAGGCTCAACACATCTATCTCACTACCCTCATTTGACCCCCACACCCTTGCAAAGGCTCAAAAACATGAAAAAGGGCTTTAAAACTCCTAAAAAGAGCCAAAAATAGCTCTCATAGGGGCTAAAACCTCCAAAAAGGGGCTAAAACCCCTCAAAGGAGCTTAAAATCCCCAAAGGAGCTAAGAATTGGGTAAAAGGGGCTTAAAGCCCAAAAAAGTGGCTAAAGCCCTGACCAAGGGCTTAAAATCCTAAATCTCTAGAAAAAACTATAAATAGAGGGGTGGGGGTCACTCTCAAAAGACTCCTTCTCTCCCTATCGTTATGTTTCCCATGTGAGTGCCTTGAGACCCTTTGCCTCTCAATTCATTCACCCTCCCTCTCCTCCATTGCTCCACAAGCCAAGTCTCCGGCCCATGGAGAGAGGTGCTTCCAAAGCTAGGGCATGGTGGTCTATTTCCACCAAGACTGAACGTATAATTGTGTTTTATTGCGTTGTTATTTTAGTTTTCTAACTTATTTTGTTTGCAGGATTGTTTGCTAATGGTTTGCTGCAGGTTCTCCTCTGATTGCCTGTATGTTGAAATATTGTAACTTCGAAGAATATTCTATATGTATCTTTTTGTGGTCCCTAATGGTCCTACCGGGAGAACCACTTGTATTACATTGTACCCCGATGCTCCTAATCGGAATATCTAATAAGATTCATGAGGTATTCCCCTCTAATTGTAAAGGTGGGTCATGAGCACCCCAGTGTGGTTACGTGAGCCTACATGTGTAACTAGAGCCTACATGATTTAACTCAAGCCTACATGTCAACGGAGTTAACTTAAGTGAACGGATGAATATAAATAGAGGTGTAGTGATCCTCATTTGACACACACTCTCACTTGTGTAGCGCATTAGTGGAGAAGAGAAGTAGCTGGAGAAGGAGGAGGATCAGGCTTTGATCTCCTTGCTGGTTTTATCTTTTATCTCTTATTTTTTTGGGGTCATCTATATTGAGGAAGCTTCTGCTGGGTTTTTTCCTTTAGGGTTTTCCCATGATAAATCTTTGTGTTCCTTTTTATGGTTGTGCTTGTCTATCTTTTAGTGATCCTGTTTATATGCTTTTGTCATGAAAATGAAATGAAATACTGATTTCTTAGCTAAGCATATGAAAATTTAACATGGTATCAGAGCTAACCTGAGAAGAAGACATTGTGATTCTTCAGAAGCTAGGGATTCTTACTTTTTGGGTCTCTCTCCACAATCCATCAGCAAAAGTATGCTAGGATGACTCTCCATTGAAGGGCGCATCTTTCTATCGAAGCGGAATTCGATTCCGAGCATTTTCAATTTTCGATGTGGAAATTAGGGCTTTCTACATAAGAGCAATTTTTGAGTGAGACTAGAATAGGATTGTTCTCCTCATCAAAACCAAAGTTTAGAGACCTGGATCAAGAAATTTGGTTGGGTGAAACTCTGGGAAAGTCAAACCCTAGTTTGACCCCGAGCTAGAAAAACCCTAAATACTAAAACTGCTACGTTTTGGTACATTCGCTATATTCCTATATTGGTGAAGGATGAGGAGCTGAAAATTACTGGGGCCGAATATAACATCCTGATGAAAGTTGTGTCCAAAATTCATCCTCATATTCGTTGTATTCCAGGAGATATGTTCTCTCCAAGTTAGGGTTCCAGCCTCTTCCAGAATTCATCCCTAAACATGACACCTGGGGAGAATTGCAATATATTAGGCTACATAGGTCCAAATTGAATTCCTGAAGATGTTCCAAAAATTTAACGGACTGAATATTTGGTGGTCTAAATATCAGACTCAGAAGATGAACTAGTGACACGTGGCATGTCATACAATGTTGCTATTCTGAACAGTCCTGTAACAAGTCACCTTGGGAAAAGGATCATAAATCCCAAATGGTGAAACCAATTCTGATGAAACCTGAGATTTTGGATCAAGGACATGTGAGGTTACCTCAGTACAACATTTCAGACACAGAGGAGCAGAAATTTCATAGATATCACAGAAACAGTAACAGGAATTTCTGCTGAAGAAATTGAAAATTAGGGCTTCCTGTTCTGAGAGCTTCTCTCCACTGTTTTCAGAAATGGAGTACATTGAACAACTCCATTTGAAGAGATATATCTATCTAGCCAATAATATCTAAAAGATTCCAAGTTTTTTAAATTAGGGTTTCTGTGACAAACCCTATATCAGCCAGCTCCGGAACCAGGACGGACACCTCAAATCGGTAAGATCTAATCCTTTGCTATGTTCATTTGAGGTTCTCATTTCAAAGTGATCTATGACATCAGCTTGATGATAAGCTTGGTGAAGTTGAAAAATTCCAATCCTAGAAGTATATAATCTCTCTGAAGAAAATGGATTGGACACCTACATGAGCATAGAGGTTCCAGTTTCAGAGGGAGATGAGGCTAGAAGCCTTTCTGAAGAAGAACTTGGTCAAATCCTAGAAGATCATTGATGATTCAGTTACGAATCAACTTGTACTACAAGTATCTTCCCTAAAGACATCGATGAGGTTTGATTCCATGACCAAGCTATTTGAAGGGAAGAACATAGATCAGAATATGAATGTGAAGATCCAGAATGCAGAGACCATGCAGTCATAAGGATCTCTCAAATCAAAGAACAACTTCAAGCGGGGAAAGAAGAAGTGAAGAATGCAGAAGTGGTGATGGCCACCTTGAATGGCCTCCCAGGATCATAGAATTCATTCATTTAAGAAATGTGTTCCAGAAGGAAGTGATTACTTTCAGCAGACTTTGGGAAGAAGAAGAAGCTCGTCTCTGAAGATCAAGCTCTCATCTTCCAAAGAAGATCCCTCAATCAATGAGGAACATGAAGATCTCAACTCTTGAAGAACTTCTTATCCACCTCAGCATTTGGATAAGAAATGATGCTGAAGAAGACGATGAAGCTGAAGACTCAAGAAGGAGTATACCCATGAAATAAATAAAGATAAGTATTCAATTATCATTTAATGATATTGTTTTGTTATGCATTTGATTATATTCAGTTGATGTGTTATGCATGATAGATTGTTTTAATGACTGTATACTACTAATATGCATGTGATGGGTAAGTAGATCATGGTGCTATACAACTCTCCATTGCTACTTTTCAAACCTCTTTTCTAACATATTGGATTAGTGCACAATCTCAATAATGCCATGGTGGAGATGATAGGCATCTAGAAAGTTTATGTGAGATATGGATGAATGATGTATTGACTAGACAGTTGCATGATGCATAAGAATTTGTCGTTATGCATATGTTTTATGAAATAGTTCTAACCATGCAACCGGTGCATTTGAATTGTAGGAAAGATCATGTACAACCTCCTACAAGAAAACAAGGATGAATCTGAAGCTCCCAGGGTCAGAGACACCATGACGGAAGAAAGAGCTTCAGAGAGTGGTAGATCCACCTTGAAGGATGAAGACCGCCATGGGTATAAGAGATAACTCAAGATGAAGAAAAGAATGCTATGAAAGAAGCTATGATCAAAGAATAACAGTTGATCATGGGGAATGATGTATACAATATGATAGAACAAGTGTACAAAGAAAGGTTCGTGATTCTCCCCAGAAAGAATAGACTATGACATGACATACTCTATTGACCAGTATATATCAAGCATAGAACCACATGTGCAGAATGAAGAGGGAAGATGATATTCCACTTCAAGGGGAGTGACTACGGAAAATTATATCTGAGTTCAACATGGTACGACATGATGGATAGCTTTGTGATGGATCGAGACCTTACCAAGAGTAAAGTGGGTTCCAACCTTCAAGGTTGAATGCAGAAGACTAGGATATGTTGATGACCTGAGAAGACAAACTCATAGAAGATGTTAGGATACTAGAATGATGTTTGGGATATAGTACTCAAACCAGAAAGCAAGAATGTGGTATCTTCCAAATGGATTTGCAAGATAAGATATGTTGCTGATAGAAGTAAGGTAATAATTGTGGCTAGAGGTTTCTATCAGAAAGAGGGAATTAATTTTGAAGATACACTTACTCCAGGAAGCAAAGTACACTTCCTTCAAAACTATCATGGTAGTTTCTTCCATGATGAAGTAAAGATAAGCCTTCCTTAATGGTATGATTAAGGAAGAGTTTTATATCGAATAGTCACGAGGATTTGAAGTTGAAGATAGATGGAATCAAGTATGCAAGTTGAAGAAGGCCCTCTATGGCCTGAAGCAAGCTCCCAGAGCTTGGTATGGAAGAATAGATAGTCTCCTAATGAGCATGGGCTTTTCCAAGAGTAAAGTCAATCCTAACCTTTCCTACAAGGTTGTAGAAGATGTACCTGTCATTCTATTACTATATGTGGATGACTTATTCTTGACAGGGAATGAGAAACAGATCATGGAAAGCAAGAAGAAACTAGCAGAAGAATTCGACATGAAAGACCTTGGGTTAATGCATTATTTCCTAGGTCTGGAAGTATGGCAAAGTTCAGAAGGAATCTTTCTCAACCAGGGAAAGTATGTGGTAGAGATATTGAAGAGATTCAATATGTTGGAATGCAAAGTCATGGCCACACCCATGGACTCCAACTTGAAGCTGTTAGTTGATGACTCATTAGAGTTAGTGGATGTGACTCACTACAGACATATCATTGAGTCATTGATGTACTTAAAAAATACCAGACTAGACATTTGTTTTGTTGTGAACACCTTAAGTCAATATCTTGTTCAACCAAGACAGGTTCACCTAGTAGCTGCAAAACATGTGATGATATATCTGAAAGGGACTATAGACTTTGGTCTATACTATGATGGTAGCCATGAGTATAGATTGTATGGCTACACAGATGCAGATTGGGCTGGAAGTATCTTAGATAGGAAAAGCACATTAGGTAGATGCTTTTGTTTGAGGTCTGCTATGGGTTCATGGTTTAGCAGGAAACAGTCCAGTGTTTCTCTTAGCACGGTTGAAGCAGAATACATAGCAGATTGCTCTACTAAGTTGTGAAGCCATCTGGCTTCAGAAGCTGATATCAGGTCTCTTTGACCTGAATATGGACACTACAATGATTCTGTGTGATAAACATAGTTGTGATGACAAAGAACCCTGTGTTCCGACGTAACACGTAAAAATCTGGTATTTTTACAAGATAAGATGCAGATGATGATACTGTAGATGCAGATGATGGTGATTCAGTATTTCTATACTGAATATAGAGATGATGATGTTTCAGTATTCCCATACTGAAGATATAGATGATATTTCAGTATTTACATACTGTAGATACATATGATGGTGATTCAGTATTTCTATACTGAAGATATAGATGATGATGCTTTCAGTATTCACATACTGGAGATACAGATGGTGATAGTTTAGTATTCACATACTGAAGATGTAGATGATGATGGTTTGGATGATGATGTACTGACGAAGCCTATGCATCGAGTAGAGTTCGAACACTTTCGAGACAAGCTTGGTGTGGTTCGAAAAGATCTTCCCCGAAAGGGGGAGTAGTGATGCTGCAGTAGGATTGTATCATCCCTGGGCACTTGCCCTAAAGTGATCTAGAGACCTTGGTCTTCGAGAATGAAGAGGGATTGTATCATCCCGGGACATTTGTCCATAATAGATCCGGTGACCTCGGTCCTCGAGAATGTGACGGGATTGTATCATCCCTGGGCACTTGCCTTAAAGTGATCTGGAGACCTCGGTCTTCGAGAATGAAGAGGGATTGTATCATCCCGGGACATCTGTCCATAATAGATCCAGAGACTTCGGTTTTTGAGAATGTGGCAGGATTGCATCATCCTTGGACATAAGTCCTAAAGTGATAGGGAGTGATTATCCTGTAATTGTATCCGGTGACTTCGGTTGTCGAGAATGTGGTAGGATTGCATCATCCTTGGACTCAAGTCCTAAAGTGATAGGGAGTGATTATCCTATAATTGTATCCGGTGACTTCGGTCATCGATAATGTGGTAGGATTGCATCACCCTTGGACTCAAGTCCTAAAGTGATAGGGAGTGATTATCCTGTAATTGTATTTGGTGACTTCGGTCGTCGAGAATGTGGTAGGATTGCATCATCCTTGGACTTAAGTCCTAAAGTGATAGGGAGTGATTATCCCGTAATTGTATTCGGTGATTTCGGTCGTCGAGAATGTGGTAGGATTGCATCGTCCTTGGACTTAGTCCTAAATTGATAGGGACTGATTCTCCCTTAATCAATCCGGTAACTTAGGCTGTCGAGAATGTGGTGGGATTGTATCATACCTGGACTTTAAGTCCAAAAGTGATCCAAAGACTTTTTGTCTTTGAGTTGTGGATTGCAGGTTGTTGTTGATGATGATGATGTCGTACTGATCGAAAGATCAGAGTATGATGATGATGACATACTGATCGAAAGATCAGAGTATGATGATGATGACGTACTGATCTAAAAGATCAAAGTATGATGATCACGTGCTATGATTATGATGTTTCTGATCGAAAGATCAGATTATGATGATGATGTTTCTATGATGATGATGTTTATGATCGAAAGATCAGAATGTGATGATGATTATGATCGACAGATCAGAATATGATGATGATGATGTTGTTTCTGATCGAAAGGGCAAAGTGTTGATGATGATATTGCTGATCAAGAGATCAAAGTACTAAAGATGTTGCTACTGATCGAAAGGTCAAGGTGCTGAATATGTTGTTGCTGATCGAAAAGTCAAAATGTTGAAAATGTTGCTGATCGAAAGGACAAAATACTGAAGATGTTGTTGCTGATCGAAAAGTCAAAGTGCTGAAGATGTTGCTGATCGAAAGGTCAAAATTCTGAAGATGTTGTTGCTGATCGAACAATCAAAGTGCTGAAGATGTTGCTAATCGAAAGGTCCAAGTGCTGAATATGTTGTTGCTAATTGAAAGATCAAAATGCTGAAGATGTTGCTGATCAAAGACTGGAGATGTTGCTGATGATTGAAGATGAAGACTACATGATGTTGAAAAGCTTCCAATGATTTATAGATGTGTTACCCTGTTGATGTTGATGATGTCCCCTATCTCTACTCTTGTTGTTGTTGATGTTGCTGTAGAATACCCTTCTCGTTAAGGGGGAGTGTTGAAATATTGTAACTTCGAAGAATATTCTATATGTATCTTTTTGTGGTCCCCGATGGTCCTACCAGGAGAACCACTTGTATTACATTGTACCCCGATGCTCCTAATCGGAAGATCTAATAAGAGTCATGAGGTAGTCCCCTCTAATTGTAAAGGTGGGTCATGAGCACCCCAGTGTGGTTACATGAGCCTACATGTCTAACTCGAGCCTGCATGATTTAAATCGAGCCTACATGTCAAAGGAGTTAACTTAAGTGAATGGATGAATATAAATAGAGGTGTAGTGCTCCTCATTTGACACACAATCTCACTTGTGTAGTGCATTAGTGGAGAAGAGAAGTAGCTGGAGAAGGAGGAGGATCAGGCTTTGATCTCCTTGCTGGTTTTATCTTTTATCTCTTATTTTTTTGGGGGAATCTATATTGAGGAAGCTTTTGCTGGGTTTCTCCCTTTTGGGTTTTCCCAGGATAAATATTTGTGTTCCTTTTTATGGTTGTGCTTGTCTATCTTTCAGTGATCCTGTTTATATGCTTTTGTCATGAAAATGAAATGAAATACTGATGTCTTAGCTAAGCATATGAAAATTTAACATTGTATCCATCTCTTTTGTTTTCTAACCATTTCCTGTAGGGTTTTGATAGCTTAGCTCTAACATTTCTTTGCAGGTTTTCTTCCAAATACAGGAACCCTACCCTTCTGTCCTATAGATGGAAGGTAGTCGTTCCTGCCTGTAGCTAGGGCGAATTCCCTACTACACTATCTCTCCATCCTCAGCATACATAATAGATTCTGGAGCTTCCAACCACATGGTTGCTTCCAAAGAATCCTTCTCTACTTTCTCATTATCAAAGGGGCCTAACATTCACATGGGATATGATTCCCAGACTCCAGCAGAAGGAAGGGACTCAGTCAGAGCGAAGCATGGTGAGTTCAATAATGTCTTATGTGTTCCCTCCCTTGCTGCTAACTTGTCATATGTTTATCAGATGAATCATACATGCTCTCCTAAGAGAGTTAGATTCGAATCAGAGACAGTTGAGATTACAGAAAAATCCATTGGATATCTTGTAGCGAAAGGTATTGCAAATCACTCTACCAAAGCTTATGAGTTCTCACATTTCTTACTTGTTTCTCATCCTACAACTTTATTGTCTCATGCTAACAACACTATTTGTAACGTCCCCAACCCTCCAACTGGCGAAGAGGACGCTACCATGGCGTTAACCATTCGGGCTACCAGCCCCATGAGTATGTGAATTCATAAAAATGCTGAAACCGAATGCATTGAAGTAGAACATACACAGATGCAATTATTTATCATACACAGTGGAAGCAACATACATTCATATAAGCATTCATTCAACATGTTCATCATAATCATTAACAGTAAATAGGATTGCAGAAGTAAAATAGACAAGGTTACTTATCTTATAAGAACTTGTTCCGCAACTAGCTACGTCGCTACAACGTTCCACCCAACCATAGGCCAGCGTGCTCCTTAATCTCTCACCAACGCTGCCACCCCAAAGATGGGCATGATTCTCTAAGGAATAAGGAACAAGCAGGCTTACACATAGCCAAGGGTACACAAAACACAGCCAATCCAACACAGTTGGGTTTATCAGGCCATCAACAAGACATCCAAGCCAACATGGTTAGGTTTATCAAGCCATCCAGGAGTTGGGAAAGGCTAAATGCTAAGCTGGTGAGCTCATTACAGAGCTAGGAACACCTACACCAGAACTATCCTGACTTATAAGACACCCACACACACACAACACAAGGAATCAGTCCCTTCTCTGCTACACATTCCCTCAGGCCCTGCATTCCCTTCCAGTGCTATTCAGGAGTTGTGGAGAAGAAAGCTATCCCTCTAGCTCTGTCTGTGTGGCTTCCAAACACACCAGGTTTATCAAGCAAACCAAGCCCCCATCCCTGCTCCCAACACAGTCCGAATACCAACCATTGCACGTAGGAATTAATCAGCAATTACAGCTTAACAAAGGAAAATGACTCTTGAGTTGTTCTTGGCCCTATCATGGCCAAAACGACTCCAAACAATCTGTGGCAGCCCCAAAGCGTAACATCATACACAACCAAAAAACGTGGGGAACAACAACCCGTTCTACACAATCAAAGCCACTAGGGAAAAACTTACGCAACCCACACTGGGGAAGAAAATGCAGTCTCCCAACCTGTGCGTAAGGGAAACTTGCACCAGACCCCAAAATATAGAGGAAAAACACACTAGATTCTACACTGTGGAAGATCATGAATGACAACTGATAGGCGGCTCCCCTCCTGGCTGTGTGAGAGCAAACAGAATAGATGCCTGTACACGAAAATGAATAGACTCCCATCCCCAAAATGTAAAGAAGACCACAACAAACACAATGTAAGGGAGGCTACAGCAACACAACAAATCTTGAGGAGAACGGTGGAAACCATAAATCACGAGAAGAACAACGGTCCCAATCTCAACATTGAAATGATGAAAAATTACAAGGCCATACCAATCTGTAAGGAGATCATACAACTGGAAAGGTGAATGGCCCTTCATAGGAAAATCATGGATGAAAGAGCACGGCACCCAGCTCGCTGCGTGAGTCGAAACCGAGAAAAATCTTGTGCGGAGAATGAACAAGAATACCGCCCCTACATGAGAAGGAACAACTCTGCTTATGTGTGTGGTTGAACAGATAGTGGAGAGGATGCGCGGTAGTCGAAAGTGCGTGAGTGTTTCAGCACCATCATGGAGAGAGTGGGGTGTTCGCTGGAGTGATGGCGGTGGTTTTTGCTCACCATCGTGAGGTCAACCACGCTGGTGGAGTGTGCGTGTGGGCAAGGACTAACAATCCTGCCACACTCCACTCCCAGCCATAATTGCCCCAGCTAACAACAGCAGTTTTTAATGGTGGTGGTTGGGTAAGACAAGGGAAGGTGACACATGGATTTTCTCTCATGGCTCAAGGTTTGACATCCCTCCCCTTATCCTTGTGAAAATCATGCCCCTTCTCAATTTAGTTTCCGCGAACGTATCCGGTTGGATTATTTAATTAAAGATGCATGTTTACATGGTAGCAAAACTCAATATGTGTGCCGCATGCCCCGATATACCATCGGTGACAATTTAAATCCGAAACATAGCATAACCAATCAATGGTGGGGCCTTGGCCTTTAGCTCCGCACCATGATCATTTACAATATATACATCATATACATCTAATGCAACGGGGTCAAAACTGGGGTGTTACACCAGTAATATTTGGCATGAGAGATTTCGCCATCTCAATTTCAAATATCTGAATCTACTCCACAATGATAAAATGGTTGAAGGTTTTCCCTCCATCCAAACTTCCAATGGAGTATGTGTTGGTTGCTTGGTAGGTAAGCATCAAGAAAAGAAGTATGATGTTGGGAAGGCACATAGAGCTTCCTCTACACTTGATTTGATACATAATTATGTAGGGACCTATTCCCACAAACTCCATTAATGGTTGCAAGAACTTCCTCGCCTTTATTGATGATTGTTCTAGGTACTGTTGGATCTACTTCATGAAACAAAAATCAAAAGTTTTTGAGACTTTTAAAGTTTTTAAGGCTATGGTTGAGACTCAATTTCAATAAGAATATCAAGTCAATAAGATCTAATAAAGGAGAGTATAGAAAAGGATATTTCCATAGTTTCTATGAATCAGAGGGGATTCGAATGGAACACTCAGTTCCATACACACCACAATAGAATGGTGTGGTTGAGAGGAAGAACATATCACTGAAAGATATGGAAACATGCCTTCTCCATGCCAAACATCTTCCTCCTTCTCTTTGGGCTGAAGCAATAAACTATCCTTCGTATTTGCAGAATAAGGTGCCCCACAAGTCAGTGGTTGGGGTCACTCCATTCGAATCACTGCATGGGTATAAGCCCAATGTCTCTCATCTGAGAGTTTTAGGTTCCAAAGCTTGGGCCATAATACTACTTGACAAGAGGAAGGCCTTCCAAGCCCAAAAAGCAAATGCATTCTACTGGGATATGCATACAAAAGCTTACAAACTGATGGAGGTTGCAACCAGAAGATGCTTCATTGAAAGAAGTGTCCAGTTTGAAGAAGATCAGTTGCACGATACTCCTCCAGTAGCATAGGAAAGTATAACTATTTCTACACCTTTTTTTGATGATGATGATGTGCTACAGGTTTCATATTCAGATGAAGAAGATCACATTCAGCATGATCCTGTTATTGACACTGAATCTCAAGAGATTCTAGATCCAGATCCAGTACCTATTCCTAATAAGAAGCCTAAACCCAAATGGGCTCAACATCTTCTTGATGCAGCTGGAAGTGGTGCTGGAGATCCAGAAGATAGAAGAAAAACAAGTTCCCAATATCAAAATCATCATGTTGCACCATCTCTCACAAATTCTCTCTCTACAGTATGCTGCAGCAAAGTTCCAGGTCTGTCCTACTTGATGATGGGAATGATCAGCTACATGGACCACAAAATTAGAAACTTGATCATTCCCTACCTTCACCATCGAGAAGAGACAAACATAGTCATCAGTTCATAAGTACATTGAGAGGTCCATTGATGGACCATGCTGCTGCATAGAGCTGCAAATTTGCAGCCGTGGTTTTTCTCAAGTTATTTTTCTAAGGAGGAAGCTTCTTTCTTCAAAATATAGCTTGCAGTTTGCTATTTCCTGCTTATTTTGAGGGGGGGGTTTCCCATGAGGTTTTCCCATGTTTCCTCTATTGTACTAAGCAGGATTTTTTACTATCTTTTAGATTGTATTTGGGTGACCTATGGTATTATTACCAGGGCCCACAGCTGTCCAATTTAGGATTCAGGGGGGGTGTTAGGATTATTAATCCTCCCTTGGTCAAATGTATATTAGATTAATTTAGCCTAACTTAGGAACCTTAATTAATTATTTGTCTCCACTAGTACAATTGGGCCCACTTGACCTAATGGGGCCACATGTACCAGTCATTAGAGTGTGGGGAACACTGCTAGAGGTTAACTCCCACTTACTGCATGTGCATGCATCAGTTTCGATGCCTCCTAGACCAATCCCTACATTTTAGGAGCCACTAGGAGTCCCGACACCAACCTGCTTTAGCTAGTTGGAGTTAGTACTAGTCATTCTTAGTTAGCCCCTAGATATTTTAAGTTAGTTCACAATCAGTTAGCTATCACAAGCATTAGCATTTGCATGGCTAATGCATGGTTGCATGTGGAGTAGGCACCTTTTCCTACCTACCACACTAAGTTAACTAGCTGTCATTGATTAATTGAGTTGTTGGACATCTGAGAGTTGGTTTATTGGACTCTGATATTGATTGAGGCACCATGAGTTAGATCATCAGTTAGATACAGTCACATCTAGTGGATAGATTCGAATCCATCCCTAATTGACTCGAATTCTTTTCCTACGTAAACTATTGTAACGCTAGATATTATTATTGTAAATGATACTGTAAATTCCTGAGCAATACTTGTCTGTTTCCTATGTCGTTTGTTTTGTTTAGTTTGTATCTTCAATCTCCATTTGCTGCAAACATTATTAGAACTATCTGCTTGAAGATCTAATTGGCATTCAAATTCTAATAATCCGCAGGCCAATGGTCAAGTTGAGGCCATTAACAAAGTTTTGAAAACTATGTTGCAAAGGATTGTTGGAGATCACAAATCCAATTGGCAATTGACTATGTTTTCTACACTGTGGGATTATAGGACTTTAGTTAAAACAACAACTAGTTTCACACCTTTTCAATTGGTTTATGGACTAGAAATTTTCCTTCCTATCGAATGTCAAATCTTGTCGCTCAAACTTGCAGTAGAACTTCTCCCCAACACTTCCGCTGAAGAAGAACAATTTTTGTACTTGTCAAACCTTGATGAAAATAGAAGAGATGTTGCTTTGGCTAACGAGACACATAAAAAATGTGTTAAGGCTCAGTACGATAAGTTTGTTCAACCTCATGTTTTTAACGAAGGTGACATGGTTCTGACTTATGATCAGAGACATGACAAGCTAGGGAAGGGGAAGTTTGAATCCATGTGGTATGGTCTCTGTAAATTTTTAGAGAAAGGGGCCTATGATCTTGTATATTACGATGGCATACATTTTTGGCAACCTCTAAATGCGTTGTACCTGAAAATGTACTATGCTTGAAGTCATTTTTGTATGGTACCTTGTATATATGTATATTGCTTGACTTTTTGGTGTGTTTTGGCATTTCAATATGGTTTTGAGTTTTTTGTCAGTACTATTTATACCATGTTTTGGTTATGCAAATCAAATGGATTTTTATGGTTTTGCTGATGGTGCTTGTCATCATACCTTGAACCTCGCTTCAGCTACCTATGTTTTGTATTCCATGGCACATGACTTAGTTAGTTCATGAGTGGTTTGTATTGGTCCAGCTACCAACAACATCACCGATTATCAAATAGCGATAGGTTTGTTGATCGAGGCTGCATCTCGGGGATTTCATGACTTGGTAGTATTCATGGACTCACAACTAGTGGTTTGTCATTTGAACCACATTTATATCATTAGAAACCCTACACTTCTTTGTCTTTTTTGAAGAGTGTGTATGTTAGAAAGGTCGTTTGAATCAATCACTTATAGGCACATTCCTAGGTCTTATAACATAGTTGTTGACTCATTGGAAAACTACATTTTAGACTGGTATATTTCCCATACATAACTTTTATAGATAAAACATGGTTCATTGTAAAATAAAAAAAACATTAATAGACACATAAAAACTCATGTAAATATCATTTTCCATTTGAACACATATAAATACCATAAATAAGTATGTATATATATATATATATATAAAGTGTTTTACAAAATATGGTCACGAGATCTTGACTGAAGCACTATGGCTTTCAAATATACAAAATGGAAAAAATCATGAAGCTAGCTAGCTTTTAGTGTATACGTCATGTAGAATGTCTAGTGGTGCTCATGATAGCACATGATAGCCCTCGCTACCCTCCGTAGCAGGTGACTGAATCGACCTGACACTCCAGTTGTGTGTCGCTGGTACCTCTGAGGGAAGTCATCGATAGAAGCATATGGAATGTCCAGAGTTAACCAGTTGAGGTTATCCTCCAACTCAGTTAACTCATCGTCCCCTCTATGAATAAAGTGGGCCCATGCTAGCCTATCAATCGGGGAAGATCCCCCATTTCATGCATCTCCAACATTTGCATAAAAACATTAGGTCTTGTCATCATTCATAAAATTTATAAAACATGAAAATGCAAAAAATAATCAAAATCTTGAGTAGTCTTCTTAACAATATCGCCCCATTGGGATCCTGTCGATAAGGGTAAATCCAGGTGTTGAGGCCTGGAAAATCGCAGGTGACAACAACAAGGGATTCTCCCCAGTAAACGTTCCCAACTAGCCCGTTACTATTTGGTATGGGGAATCTGTCTGGTTTGGGGTCCGACTACCGTAGGCCAAGTAACCAAAATAAAGGGTTTTACCGGTTACGGCCCGGTCCACCATGTATCTTTTTTAGGTTTTTTAGTTTTAAGTATGAGATGCAAGTGCTTATCTAAGGATGCAAATTGATAGAGAATATGAGGAGCGGTCATAATGTGATGCACAGGTTCTTACCTCTCGTCTTAAACTCTCTCACATCTAAATCACACACAGCAAGAAAACTAAAACTAACTTAACTAAACTGTCCCTAGGGAGCGAGATTATCATTTAATGAGTAATGTATTATTGTTCATGCATTAAGAAAAATCACAGGTAGTTGTTCTTTATTTCAAAACACATAAACATGAATAAATAGATGAACAACAAGATAGCTCATTGTTTATGAAAAGCATTCATTACTCATAATGGAAATTCCATAAAATAAACTAGAGAGCATTCATACAAGAACATAGGTTCAACAAGTTAGAACGATCTCACAGTTAATGGACAAAAAATGAAAACGAAATAGTTCCCCTTCAACAACATCCATTTCACAGCATTTGAACATTCCACCAAAGCTTTCTCCAATAGGAAAAATTGTAATTATCTATTGCAAAAGGAAATAGTTCTTCTTACAACATGTTCTCACAAGTCTAACTGGGAAAAAGTCATTTCCCTTATCAAACTATCCTATACTTATACAAAAAGCAAAACTTTTGGGCTGCCCCAAATGACTCTTGGGCTTCCCCAACGTTTCAACTCCCAAAATTTGTCCTATAGTGAGTGCTCATACATTTGACAATATTTAAAACAAAACTAATAAATCACTTCTAAGTAGAGGGACCCGCTTGATCATTTAAGAACTTTTTCCACGCTTGGGCTTCCGCTGCTATGCTCTCAAATTCTGAAGGTTCAAGAAAACGTATATTTATTACATACTTAGTAGCCTGATTTTTAACTACTTCGATTCTAGCTGGGCTTAAACGCAACTGATCTTCAAGAAAATGGATTCTAACTGCTGCATGAGCTACAACATCTTTCAGGATATGCTCATCCAAGTCCTTGACTTGTTGTATCTTCTGCTCATCCTCCTGATACCTGCTCTGTAGCATTTCTGTGAGCATCTCATGCTTTGGTAATGCCTCTAGTCTTTGTTCAGCGGCAACTTGACATCTATTGTAGGTGACCAGCACCCTTTTGCAGTATTCAGTACAAGATCCTCTTGTTTTCCTCACAACTTTCTTGAACTCCTCTGCTGTGTTTATTGCAAATTCTAACAAGTCATAGTCCTGCTTTAGGCTACGTTGATCTTTAGCTGGTAAATCTGCAGGAATTTCTTCATTGGTCTCTATCCTTACTATCCTTCCAGTCAGGACTTCCAAAATGTCCTAAGACCTATCTACAAAATATGAGGTAGTCTCCAAAATTTCCTCCAACCTGTTATCTATCTACAAGACTTTACATCTTTCCTCTTCAATAGACACCTGCAGCTGGTGCATTCTTCTTCGTTGGGCTAGGACATGCTCCTTTAGAGGTTGGATATTAGTTTGTTGTTCACTGGAATCCTTCAATGATGTTGCTAATGAAGTAATATGTCCTTCAAAATCTGCTACCTACACTTGGAATTGATTTTCTTTCTCTTCCATAGTAGCCCTCTGTGCCTCCAACTCCACCACTTTGCTCTGCGTCTGGTCCTTTTCTGGACTAAGAGTTTCATATGATGCTTTGATTTCATCCTTTTCTGTCTTCAGCACCTGATATTCTTGTTGTAACCTCTGTAATTCTGCTAGGTTATTCTGAGCATCCTTACCTGTCCTTTCCATGGAAACTTCCAAAGTCATCTTGTTTGCTTGAAGAGTCTGAAGTTCTTCTTTTGAAGTCTTCACTTCATTTTGCATGTCTTCAAATTTCCTCTTCAGTTTATAACCTTCATTTCTCTCCTTCTTCAAAGTTTCCTTTAATTGAGCTGCATTCCTTTTCGACTGCTCCAGATACGTCATCAGTCTATTTACATTATCTTCAGTGGCTTGTGTCAACGCCACTCCAGCTCTTGATGTTAACCTTGAATCTGCATCCGTCCCATGCACCAAATTTTTATCAATGACCATCATGCCTGGTTGTCCCCCTGTTTCGATTTTTCTTTCAGTCCTTTTGAAAATCCTCTTGTTCTCTTTGTCATAAAAAATGGTGCTAAAATCTGGGACTTCTTCTCCTTTCTTTTCCACAAAAGATATCAGCTTCAATTCAGAAAAAAAAACTTGCCCTATATTGCTGCCATAAGTTGCAACAGGCTCCTAGGAATCAGGATTATCTTGTCACTGCCCCTGATCTGTCTGATCCTGTACTTCTTGGATGTCTGTTGGGTTAGAAGTTTGCTGGTCTGTTGTAGATCCTGTCAGCCTCAGACCTTCAGCTTATTTTTCTTTCTTCTCCATCTCTTCATCTTCTTTCTTCTTTCCTTCTTCTTCTATCTTCTTTGCAGATTCCTTTGCATTCTTTGTTGCTTCCTCTGCAGCTTTCTTTCTTTCTTCTTCTTCATTCTTAAGCCAACTCTCAACCTCTTCTGCTAGTCTCCTAGCATCCTCTTCTCTTTTCTTGGCCTCATCCTCTTCAACTTTCTTCTGCATGGTTTGGCCCTTACCGCCCTTAATGGTGATCTTATGTTTAAATCTTCTCTTCAATGCAGTCATATTCCTTGCATTCCTTAATATTTCTTCATCTTTGTCCCAGAAGTTTGTATATTCAAAGTGAACATTTGCCTCTTTGCAATGTTCTGCAACTTTCTTTTGGGAGTCATTTCTATGCAAGCTCATCTCTCCAAAATGAAACTGCTCCAATTCCTGTACAAATTCAGTAACTCTTTTAATATTTGTAAATTTGTAGCTTCCCATCCTGAAAGGTATGGCAGGATAGGCTGCCTTCTTGTGTTCAAACAGGAAGCTTCATACACCATCTAGGTAAACTTTCCTGACTGCTTCTTTATGCACCACATAATCAGTGGCATACTTTGGGAGCAAAGAAGGTGCCCTAGAGCAACCATACATCCTAATGTACATCCCCTCTTGAGTCAAATAATAATTTGCATGCTCCTTGATGAATTTAAATGCCTCCTCATACATACAATTGCATTCTGTTAGGAAGATCAAATTGTGTAAAGGCATAATACAATGTTCACATATCTCTCTATAGTGGCTGTAATACTTCTGTGCCCAAAATATTTTGTATGCAGTGTACACAAGGGTTCTATCCCTGTCCCAAATGTATCTGTTGTAGCTGCAACAAATTTCCCAAAATTCCAAAAAAAACTAAGACCCTCCTTTTGCTTGAATTAGTTTGATTGTCTTCTTGGATTTGGTTTGAGAACGTTTCAGAAAGACTTGCTTATGCTTGGATTGATCTACAGCTATTTTTCAGTTTTCTAAAATGATTAAGAATTTAAATGATTGATCAAACCTTCATCATTTGCCTTTAATTGCATTTGAAGCCTGCTTGAATCAGAAGGTATTTTGTTTTGATCTTCCGCTGTTGCGGGTGAGTCTTTGTTTTGGTCTTCCGCCGTTGTGGAAGGAAATGCGTTTTCGTCGTCCGATCCGTCGGTCTTTCACATCGGCTGATTTTTGGGTTTATGTCGGAAGTTTTTGGTCATGTTTTTCTCCGCCGTTGCGGGCAGGAAACCACTTCTTCTCCCGATCATTGTTTAAGTCCTCCGTTTCCCGTCATCACGGAGGGTCGTACCCTTTATTTGTCCGTCGTTGCGGCTGCCAAAGCTCTAAACTTGCCAAGACTTTAAGTGTTGTTGCTTCCGGCTTAAGTCTCGTTGTGGATGGTGGGAGGCTTTATGTTTCCACCGTTGTGGATGAGGGAAGTGCCAATCTTGCCAATATGTCAATAGTTTTCTTCCGTTTCAGGCTTTACTCCCGGTTATCGCCACCATTGCGGATGGATTTTGGTTCGGACCTCCGCCGTTGCGGAAAGAAGTAAGCTTTCAGCTTCCGATACGAAACTCTCCGCCGTTCGATGTTGTCCTCGCCATATGTGTCTTCGCGGATGACTTCACGCTTTGTACTTTCACCATTGCGAACCAAATTTTACTTTCGACTTCCGATATAAAGCGCTCCGACGTCCGATTTTAAATTTTCCCGCCGCAAGAGTTTGACCATGTATATATATACGAGGTCGAGGGGTTATGTATTCTATTGTCATTTTCAATTGCCATGCTCTGTCGCTGTCGTGCTGTCACCTGCTCACACTCACCTGGTCCCCCGTTTTCGGTACGCGCTATCCAGGTGTCACCACCGTGAAGCTCGACAGTCCTCCACGCCGGTTACACATCAGTGCCAGGTAGGTTTTGATTGCCTTTCATATTTCCGTTTGAAGCATTGGGTGGTTTTGTTTTCTACGGGTTAGGTTGGACTGCGGCCATTTTACCTTAACCCCATTAGTCACGAACATATATATTTATTTGGGGGAATTTTGTAGTAGTATTGTTCGCAGTGGAGGTTTTCTTTTGTTCGACCCATAGGGTTTTTCCTGGTCGCGGCCGTCCGTTATTCGAACCTGCGCCGTTCGAGTGGGGGCTTCAGTGCAGGCGGCCATTGCGCTGCCTGCACCAGTCCACCCTTGGTGATGATGCTTGGGTAGGATTATTTTTTTGTGGTCTCTCCTTGTAGGGCCCGGGGCTGTTTATCCCGCTGCGCGTTACCCACATTTGAAGCCCTAGCCATTTTCACCTACGCAGTCCCGCGCAACCCAATTCGTGATCAGTGTCAAACCTAGGTCGGGGAAGAGGGTGTACCCCTTCTCTTAGCTTGTTAACCCTTAGTGCGTAAGCATGACGTCGTTGATAAAACCCGCGTAGCTACTGTTTCCCGCACAGTGAAGCGACCATGGCGTGCGCAGAGAGCCGAGATTTGTTGTGCATTAATGTAGATTTATTGGCGTCTTCAATTGGTTGATAGAATTGTTTAATATCCTATAGAAATGATAGATTACACAGACTAATTCACTGAACAATTCGCATCATGTTTAAATAGCTCTGTTAGTAAGGTCATACACACATGTTAGCTTCGTTAACTAATTGCTGTCATGATACACATAAAAGAAGTAAAATGCTACACATTGTTATATAAGTGTCTGCAACTGGAATTGCTTAATGTTACAATGTTATATATGGCAGGAAGAATTCAAGCTCACAATGTCAAAGAGAAAAAAGAAGAAGGCCCCTGTGGTCGAAGAAGAGCCAGAAGTAGAAGTGGTCACCAAGACAGAATACGTATATGAAGACACTAAATGCATTTCTGGCGTGGAACCTTAATACCAGTGGGCGGAAATCTATAGACTGATTATCCAAAGAGAAGTCCCTGACATGGGCTTAGAAGAAGAGTCCATATATGCAAACATTGAAAGATCTTCCCTTATGAAGGTCGCCACCAGGCCAGAGCTGTTCCCATGCTCTGAAATAATTAGCTGGATTCTGCCCAGGGCAGATGTAACCACAATGATTCTGGAAAATGTTGAAAGACAGGGCTATGCTGCATTTAGCCCTGGATATGTGGCATTGGCTTATCACCTGCCAGAAGCCCAGGTATTCTTATCTGATGATTAGCTGAATAGCATTAGAATGGACCTGGTAGAGACTCTTAAGAGAATGATGTTGCAGGGAAGACATTACTGATATAGACCCACGGGTGAGTATGATACAGCGAGCTTGAGGGTTCCCTATAGATTTATAGCTCTGATGCTTAATAGGGTCTTTGGGAGAGCTCATGGCAGATTCTTCAAGCTAGAGTGGATACCCATCATTTTTCATGTGGAAACCCAAGGGACAATCTTCAACTGGGCCAGCCTTGTATCAAGCAGTCTTTCTTCTTGCTTGGCCTCAGCCTTGGGAGGAGAGTCCCAAAAAAGGTCTAAATTTTATATGAGTTCAATACTCATAGACTGTATACTATGCAACCAACCTTTCCTTGGTCTCGGGTCCATCTGGGACAAGGAAAGAATGCATGTCTATGCTGCTTATAGACCATTGTGGGCACACCAGTACCACAACCATTACAGAGAAGTCTGTGAGCACTTCATTATGCCACTATACACACTCATTTTCCAGAAAGAGTGTGATTGTATGTTGGAGGAGGCCATGCAAGTGATACAAGATTATCCAGACTACTATTTGACCGAACATGGCTTGTACTTTAGGATGTTTGGAGGCTCGAGAGCACCTTCTCTACTGCCAAAATACGCAACTGATTACATTGTCCATAAGGAGGCAGTCAGACAAGTGTACTTGGATGGAATAGGCAGCTTCCTGTTTGAACATAAGAAGACTGCTTATCCTCCCTTGCCCTTCAGACTAGGAAGCTACAGGTTCACTAAGGTGAAACAAGCTGGTGAATTCATAGAGGAGCTGGATAGATTCCATTTTGGTGAGATGCCCTATCACAGAAATGACTCCCATGGTAAAGTTGCTGAACATTGTAAAGAAAATAAGGTACATTTTGAGTATACTCACCATTTTGATAGGGAAGAATCTGTCTTCCGAAATGCCCCGAACATGACAGCACTAAAGAGAATATTCACGAAGAACATCACCACCAAAGGTGGAAAGGGGGATGAACATGCTAAGGTTGAGGAAGAAGCCAAAAGGAGAAATGAAGAAGCCCAGAGGTTGGCAAAAGAAGCTGTAGAATGGCTACACAGCGAAGAGGAAGGGAAAAGAAAAGCTGCCCAAGAAGCAGCTGAGAAATCCCAGGAAGCAGCTAAAGAGGCAGAAGAAGCAGCTAGAAAAGTAGCTGAAGAAGCAAAGAGAAAGCTCGATGAGGAGCTGCAAAAGCAGGAGGCAGAGAGGTTGAAGCTGACACAGACTGAGATAGAACAGTCAGCTTCTGACATAGCTGGAGGGCAGACCCAAGATGTTGAGAACCCCGAGGTTCAGGACCCACAAGTACCTGCTGCCAGCACTCCCATGGTCCCCACTCTCAAGCTGGTTCCTTTTGTTAAGAAGAAAGGGGAAGAAATCGCTGATTTCAACACTGTATATTACAATAGGCCAACAAAGAGAATATTAAAGATAACAGAGAGGAAATTTGAGGCGGAAGGTCTTCCTAGTAAAATGATAACGGATACGGCTGTTATGTTAGGAACAGACCAAGATCTAAGATTCACCCTAAGAGCCGGGTCTGCATTTATCCAAGCTTCAGAAGATAATGAAGGCAAGATAATAACTGACTTGGAGCAGTCCAAGAAATCCTCTGCTCAGCTGAAAGATACATTGAGGAAAGAGAGGGAAGAAAACAACAGGCTCAAGAGGAAATATGAAGATATGCAAAGGGAAATGAAGTCCTCAAGAGCTGAAGTACAGGCCCTCCAAGGAGAAATACAAGTGCTGGAAATGACACAAGAGTCTCTGGAGAGAGTACAGAAAGAATACCAAGAGTTAAGAAATGAAAAGGAACACCTACTGGCAAAGGTGGAGGAGCTAGAAGAGCAGAAAAAGATCCTCTTGGAGGCCAATGATCTGCACACCCAAGAACTGAAGAAGGAAAACCGGGAATAGATTTCCTCACTAACAACTGCTCTGAAGGAAGCAAGAGAACAACATGTTAACCTCCAGCCGTTCAAAGAGCATGTCTTAGCCTAAAAAGCCAAGATGTTGCAGCTATAGACAGCTGTTGAAGAAGAGAGATGTAGAGTGCTGCAGATCAATGGCCGATTGGAAGAGATCTTGGAAACTACATCTTTCTTTGTGGACAGATCTCAGGACATACTAGAGGTCATGACTGCAAGGATGGCGAGGTTGGAAAGCAACAAAGAAACTCTAGCGGAGCTGCCATCAAAAGATAAACAAGCCCTCAAGCGGGATTATGACTTAATAGAATTTGCTCTTAACACCGCAGAGGATTTCAAGAAAGCAGTCAAGAAGACGAAGGGAGCCTGCACGGAATTTTTCAGAAGAGTCCTTATTACATACAACTGGTGCCAGGTAGAGGCCGAGCAGAGGCTGGATGATTTCCCAGACCATGATTCATTTGTGGAGATGTTGCAGAAAAGACATCAGGATGAAGTAGCAAGAATGCAACACATTAAGGCCATTGATGACCAGATTCTGAGAAGTGAAGTGGGCCATTCAGCAATTAGTGTACAGCTTTTAGAAGACCAACTTTGGTTGAGTGCAGCTAGAGTAGAGTCCATAAAGAACCAGGCTGAGAAATTTGAAATCAACATTCAGTTTTTGGAACCCTGCGCGTTTGAGGGCATTGCATCTGATGCTTCGGCTTGGAAGAAGTTTCTAGACAGCCAAGTGGGGCCCTCCTCATGAGAGATGGGTCACCTTTTGTATTTTGTAACAATTTTGTAAAAGTATGTGAGAAAGGTCAAGCGATGGGAAATGAAGAGTTGGGAAACCCAAAGGTTACCTTTGGGCAACCCAACAGTCACCCCTTTTTGTATAAATGTAAAAAGCTTAGAAGGGAAAGGGACTTTTTCCCAGTTAGATTAGAAAGCAATATTGTAAGAAGAACTATTTCTCTTTGCAATAAAGAAAGATGGTTTTCCTGCTGGAGAAAGATTGGTGGAATTTCCAAATGTTATGCTGTGGATGACTGAAAGATGAACTATTTTGTTTTTCCAGTTTTTGTCCATTAACCGTGAGATCGTTCTACCCCTTTGAACCTATGTTCTTGTTTAAATGATTTCTGGTTCATTTTGTGGAAATGTCACCATGAGTAATGTATGCTACTTATGAAACAGTTGGCTATCTGATTGTTGAAATATCTCTAATATTTCATGTGTTGTAGATAAGAATATCAACTACCTGTAATGTATGTTTATAATGCATGAATAGTTCACATTACTCATAAATAAATCATATTCTGGCTCCCCGGGGATAGGTAGATAGATAGATAGTTAGTTCATTTCATTACTGCATATGTGATATAGATGCATGTGAGCCTTAAGATGAGAGGTAAGAACCTGCGCATCACATTGTGATTGCTCCTGCATCCTCATCACCCTCCATGGTTAATTAGATATATGCATCTCATACATTAAGTCAAAAATTACAAAAACTCGGTGGACCGGGCCGCAACCGGTAAAACCTTTTGTTTTGTTACTTGACTTACGGTAGCCGGACCGCAAACCGGACGGATTCCCTATACCAAACAGTCAATGGTCTAGTTGGGAATGTTGATTGGGGAGAATCCCTTACTATTGTTGCCTGAGAATTTCCAGGCCTCAATAGTTTTGGTGCTAGAAGGAGGGCCGCCAGTGAATGGCTGGCCGTGGAAACTTATTTTTTCCCAAGATTACCTTACCAGCAGATATTTTGAAGCTTTCATCCTGACCCAAGTACTTGCAGGTTTCGGTTATACCTTTGAATTAAGAAAGCCTGTTCTCACCCTACGTTGCTCTTTGCTCAGATTTTTGTTCGTTTGCCTATACTCATGGCTGGTGTGATTGTGAACCAACCCAACCCATTACCTGCTTGGAGAGCTAGATCACCTTTGAACCTTACGCCTCCATTGCATAACTTACCTCAGGGTTTTGATAAGCTGTTGCCTAAGTTTGACCCTAAGGAAAAGACTGTTGTAGATGATCACTTGCAGAGTTTTTATTTAGTAGTAGAAGGGTTAAGGGCTGGGGAGTACAAAGATGTTGTCTGTAGATTATTCCCTCATACCTTGAAAGGGGCAGCTGCTTCATGGTACTTTTCCCTACCCGCAAACTCGATCCCAGACTGGAACACTTTCGAAAGGACTTTCAAGAGTAAATACACAGCCCAAAAAACGTATGCCTCATTGATGAAAGGTCTTGGTTTGTTAAGAAAAGAGAAGAATGAAAAGGTACATAAGTTCACTCAAGGATTCTCATTATACCTAAAGAATTTTTCTGAAGCTGACAGACCCTCATACAAGGTCTTAATTGAATATTATACATCTTCCCTAGGACCTAAGTTAGCCATGTTCGCTAAAATGAAAGCCAAGCCTACGTTGGTAGAGACTTATGAAGAGGCAGGAAGGGTAGAAGCTGAAATGGAAAGTTTAGAAGATTACCCTGACTTACCTGAAGAGAAGACTACCGGGAGAAGAGCTTTACTGTTGTCTAAACCTAAAGAGGATCACTCACATGATTATCAGGGAATGCTGAAAATGATGCAGAATCTATCCAATAGAATAATAGACCAGGAGAAAGGGAGGGAAGCTCAGAAAACTCACAAACCCTATTATCCAAAAAGAGAGGATAACAACCAATGGCAAGTCCCTCCCCCACATCTACCATCAGTAAACATAACAGATGTAGGGGGTGATGATTTCTGCACTTTTCACCAACAACCTCATTCGGAAAAGAAGTGCCCGCAATGGTTGAATTCGATAACACTGGTTATGAATTAGCTGCTAGATTCTAAAGTAACCAAGAACAGTGGCAAGGAAGAGAAGAAAAACCAGGCTATGGAGAAACAAGATAATGACACTATGCTTTCATGGGATGGTATCTCACTGTTTGACACTAAAGAGAGCGCTCTCAAAACTGAATGCACAACTACATCAACAGAGGACATGGATTTAACAATGTCAAAGATCAAAAGGCTGCAAAAGAATGTCAAGAGACAGGCAGATGTGAATGATAAAAATAAAATGCCTAAATCCACTACGGTCAACCAAGAAGCCAAGCCAATCACTGAGACTGTCAAACCTGTAGAAGAACTAATAGGTGTTAGTGAGGAAAACACTAATGAAATTGGAGAGCATGAAGAGGATTTGCCTACTCAAAACCAACCAGGAGAAGAAGACATAGAACCAGGTTGGGAAGATAAAGCTGATACCCCACCTTTTCTTTTGACCCTAGAAATGATGAATCACAATGTGCATAATTGCTTGGTAGATTCTGGATCAGCGGTGAATGTTATGCCTCTGGAGATTTGCAAAAAGATTAATGGAAAGCCGGAGTCCACATTTTGTGAAGTAACGCAATTAGACAGCTCAGGTGTCAAAGTAGTGGGAGAAATGAAAAATGTCCTCATTCGCTTGTCTGCAAACAACAAGATTTGTCAATTCATTGACATTACTCTGGCTGACATACCTAGTGGATATGGGCTTATTCTGAACAGAGATTGGTCTGCCAGGTTAAAAGGCTATTTTGCTTCGGATTGGTCTCATCTATTATTGCCTCTCAAGGGTACCCAAATAAGATTAAGATTTTGAGAGAACCTTATATGAAGTATACTGTCACTAAGCTAGGGTAAGGAAATGAATCTACTGATTCTGTCCTGGGAAACTATCTGACTGAGTGTAAGCTAAGACATCATACCTCAAGCAAGGCTAGTTCTATGACTGACACTCAGCCTGAGCTCCTTCAACTTCTTCAGGCTGTAAGACATGATTGTAGGATAGTAGACATGTGCTCAGTTTCAAAACTAGCCCAGCTAGACCATGGTTAGATGTCTCATGTCTATGATCCAGCCCACCCTTTAGCTCTCTAGATTTAAATTTTTCAGGAGTGGGCGAAATTTTTTCTTTCTTTTTGCTTTGTACATAAATAAATTGTTTTGTGTTCTTTAATGCTTTGATGCCTTTTCTTTTGATTATTTTATTTGATGTTGTTTTCTTTTATTGCTTTGCTAGCATTTCTTTTGGTTTTGAATAAAGAGGCAAACATTGGTTGCAATGGAAACATCAGGGTTCTTGATTAACTGAAATCTTGAGCACAAGACTGTGTTTTGGAACATAGAATGTCTTCTAGTAGCAGTGTTCCTAACCGGCCATGCATTCATTGAAGTCTTATTTAACCCCTGTAAATAACTCAGAAGTAAAGAGGTCTGGAATACTATTTCGAGGCTCCATCCATTTCACATCTTAAATATCCAAGGGGGTGACAGCGAAAGACCCACGGAAAGGAAGCAGGGTAAACGGTATATCATATATAAATGATCCCATGCCATAATTTCAGAAAAGCTAAAATCTATCAAGAGTCAAAAAACTCCTCAAAAGAAACAAGACATATCAAAGCAAAGTATCAAAAGCATAAGTACTAAATTGCCAAAAGATCCTCTCCGTCCGTGGGCTGAAACATGAAATACATTGTTCACACAAAAGGACACTATGGGATAGAGGATCCCGAATTAAAATTCAGTAAGAAAGGCATGTAGGAGGACTCATATCAAACGAACTAAAGTTCAAAAGGCACAAAAGTGCAGTTGACATGGGAATGAGGAACAAAAGGATAATACTGTTTACTATATGTTACAATCCTGTGGTGTCCAAGCTGGGAACTACCTAAGGACAGGAAAAATAAACCTCACTTATTTGGCCTCAAAAGAGTTATTCAGACTTGCAATATTTTTGATGTTACCATTTCCCAAAGAATAGACTACTTCTCAATGGTTTAAATGCTTAAGTTGGCCAGCCCAGGGATACAAACATCTACAAGATTTCAAATTTTATTCAGACGGTCTGGCACTGGGAGGGAGTTAATTCAGAAATAAGGGGTTCACCAGGTAGCCGCCAATTGTTGCAGCTGCAACAAATTTCCCAAAATTCCAAAAAAAATTAGGACCCTCCTTTTGCTTGTCTTCTTGGATTTGGTTTGAGAACGTTTCAGAAAGACTTGCTTATGCTTGGATTGATCTACAGCTATTTTTCAGTTTTCTAAAATGATTAAGAATTTAAATGATTGATCAAACCTTCATCATTTGCCTTTAATTGCGTTTGAAGCCTGCTTGAATCGGAAGGTATTTTGTTTTGATCTTCTGCCTTTGCGGGTGAGTCTTTGTTTTGGTCTTCCGCCGTTGCGGAAGGAAATTCGTTTTCGTCTTCCGATCCGTCGGTCTTTCACATCGGCTGATTTTTGGGTTTATGTCGGAAGGTTTTGGTCATGTTTTTCTCCGCCGTTACGGGCGAGAAACCACTTCTTCTCCTGATCATTGTTTAAGTCCTCCGTTTCCCGCCGTCGCGGAGGGCCGCACCCTTTATTTGTCCGTCATTGTGGCTGCCAAAGCTCTAAACTTACCAAGCCTTTAAGTGTTGTTGCTTCCGGCTTAAGTCTCATTGCGAATGGTGGGAGGCTTTACATTTCCACCATTGTGGATGAGGGAAGTTCCAATCTTGCCGATATGTCAATAGTTTTCTTCCGTTTCAGGCTTTACTCTCGGTTATCCCCACCGTTGCGGATGGATTTTGGTTCGGCCCTCCGCCGTTGCGGAAAGAAGTAAGCTTTCAGCTTCCGATACGAAACTCTTCGTCGTCTGATGTTGTCCTCACCATATGTGTCTTTGCGGATGACTTCACGCTTTGTACTTCCGCCATTGCGGACCAAAGTTTACTTTTGACTTCCGATATAAAGCGCTCCGACGTCCGATTTTAACTTTTCCCGCCGCAAGAGTTTGACCATGTATATATATACAAGGTTGAGGGGTTATGTATTCTATTGTCATTTTCAATTTCCGTGCTCTGTCGCTGTCACCTGCTTACACTCACCCGGTCCCCTGTTTTTGGTATGCGCTATCCAGGTGTCGCCACCGTGAAGCTCGATAGTACTCCACGCCGGTTACACATCAGTGCCAGGTAGGTTTCGATTGCCTTTCATCTTTCCATTTGAAGCATTGGGTGGTTTTGTTTTCTATGGGTTAGGTTGGACTACGGCCGTTTTGCCTTAACCCTGTTAGTCACGAACCTATATATTTATTTGGGGGAATTTTGTAGTAGTACTATTCACAGTGGAGGTTTTCTTTTGTTCGACCCATAGGGTTTTTCCTGGCCGCGGTCGTCCATTATTCGAACCTGCACCGTTCGAGTGGGGGCTTCGGTGCAGGCGGCCCTTGCACTGCCTACACCAGTCCACCCTTGGTGATGATGCTTGGGTAGGATTAGTTTTCAGTGGTCTCTCCCTATAGGGCCCAGGGCTGTTTATCCCACTGTGCGTTACCCACATTTGAATCCCTAGCCGTTTTCACCTACGCAGTCCCGCGCAACCCAATTCGTGATCAGTGTCGAACCTGGGTCGGGGAAGAGGGTGTACCCCTGCTCTTAGCTTGTTGACACTTAGTGCATAAGCGTGACGTCGTTGATAAAACCCGCGTAGCTACTGTTTCCCACACAGTGAAGTGACCATGGCGTGCGCAGAGAGCCGAGATTTGTTGTGCATTAATGTAGATTTATTGTCGTCTTCAATTGGTTGATAGAATTGTTTAATATCCTACAGAAATGATAAATTGCACATAGACTAATTCACTGAACAATGCGCATCATGTTTAAATAGCTCTGTTAGTAAGGTCATACACACATGTTAGCTTCGTTAACTAATTGTTGTCATGATACACATAAAAGAAGTAAAATGATGCACATTGTCATATAAGTGTCTGCAACTGGAATTGCTTAATGTTACAATGTTATATATGGCAGGAAGAATTCAAGCTCACAATGTGAAAGAGACAAAAGAAGAAGGCCCCTGTGGTCGAAGAAGAGCCAGAAGTAGAAGTGGTCACCAAGACAAAATACGTATATGAAGACACTAAATGCATTTCTGGCGTGGAACCTGAATACCAGTGGGGGGGAATCTATAGACTGATTACCCGAAGAGAAGTCCCCGACATGGGCTTAGAAGAAGAGTCCATATATGCAAACATTGAAAGAGATTCCCTTATGAAGGTCACCACCAGGCCAGAGCTATTCCCATGCTCTGAGATAATTGGTTGGATTCTGCCCAGGGCAGATGTAACCACAATGATTCTGGAAAATGTTGAAAGACAGGGCTATGCTGCATTTAGCCCTGGATATGTGGCATTGGCTTATCACCTGCCAGAAGCCTAGGTATTCTTATTTGATGATTGGCTGAATAGCATTAGAATGGACCTGGTAGAGACTCTTAAGAGAATGCTGTTGCAGGGAAGACATTACCGATACAGACCCACGGGTGAGTATGATACAGCGAGCTTGAGGGTTCCCTACAGATTTATAGCTCTGATGCTTAATAGGGTCTTTGGGAGATCTCATGGCAGATTCTTCAAGCTAGAGTGGATACCCATCATTTTTCATGTGGCAACCCAAGGGACAATCTTCAACTGGGCCAGCCTTGTATCATGCAGTCTTTCTTCTTGCTTGGCCTCAGCCTTGGGAGGAGAGTCCCAGAAAAGGTATGAATTTTATATGAGTTCAATAATCATAGACTGTATACTATGCAACCAACCTTTCCCTGGTCTCAGGTGCATCTGGGACAGGGAAAGAATGCCTGTCTATGCTGCTTATAGACCATTGTGGGCACACCAATACCACAGCCATTACAGAGAAGTCTGTGAGCACTTCATTATGCCACTATACACACTCATTTTCCAGAAAGAGTGTGATTGTATGTCGGAGGAGGCCATGCAAGTGATACAAGATTATGCAGACTACTATTTGACCGAACATGGCTTGTACTTCAGGATGTTTGGAGGCTCGAGAGCACCTTCCCTACTGCCAAAATACGCAACTGATTACATTGTCCATAAGGAGGCAGTCAGACAAGTGTTCTTGGATGGAATAGGTAGCTTCCTGTTCGAACATAAGAAGACTGCTTATCCTCCCTTGCCCTTCAGACTAGGAAGCTACAGGTTCACTAAGGTGAAACAAGCTGGTGAATTCCAAGAGGAGCTGGAGAGATTCCATTTTGGCGAGATGCCCTATCACAGAAATGACTCCCACGGTAAAGTTGTTGAACATTGTAAAGAAAACAAGGTGCATTTTGAGTATACTCACCATTTTGATAGGGAAGAATCTGTCTTCTGAAATGCCCCGAACATGACAGCACTGAAGAGAAAATTCACAAAGAAGATCACCACCAAAGGTGGAAAGGGGGATGAACAGGCTAAGGCTAAGGAAGAAGCCAAAAGGAGAAATGAAGAAGCCCAGAGGTTGGAAAAAGAAGCTGCAGAATGGCTACACAGTGAAGAGGAAGGGAAAAGAAAATTTTCCCAAGAAGTAGCTGAGAAAGCCCAGGAAGCAGCTAAAGAGGCAGAAGAAGCAGCTAGAAAAGCAGCTGAAGAAGCGAAGAGAAAGCTCGATGAGGAGCTGCAAAAGCAGGAGGCAAGGAGGTTGAAGATGACACAGACTGAGACAGAATAGTCAACTTCTGACATAGCTGGAGGGCAGACCCAAGATGTTGAGAACCCCGAGGTTCAGGACCCACAAGTACCTGCTGCCAGCACTCCCATGGTGCCCACTCTCAAGCTGGTTCCTTTTGTTCAGAAGAAAGGGGAAGAAATCCCTGATTTCAACACTGTATATTATGATAGGGCAACAAAGAGAATAATAAAGAGAACAAAGAGGAAAGTTGAGGCAGAAGGTCTTCCTGGTAAAATGATAACGGATACGGCTGTTATGTTAGGAACAGACCAAGATCCAAGATTCACCCTAAGAGCCGGGTCTGCATTTATCCAAGCTTCAGAAGATAATGTAGGCAAGATAATAACTGACTTGGAGCAGTCCAAGAAATCCTCTGCTCAGCTGAAAGATACATTGAGGAAAGAGAGGGAAGAAAACAACAGGCTCAAGAGGAAATATGAAGATATGCAAAGGGAAATGAAGTCCTCAAGAGCTGAAGTACAGGCCCTCCAAGGAGAAATACAAGTGTTGGAAATGACACAGGAGTCTCTAGAGAGAGTACAGAAAGAATACCAAGAGTTAAGAACTGAAAAGGAACGGCTACTGGAAAAGGTGGAGGAGCTAGAAGAGCAGCAAAAGATCCTCTTGGAGGCCAATGATCTGCACACCCAAGAACTGAAGAAGGAACACGAGGAACAGATTTCCTCGCTAACAATTGCTCTGGAGGAAGCAAGAGAATAGCAGGTTAACCTCCAGCCATTCAAAGAGCATGTCTTGGCCTAAAAAGCCAAGATGCTGCAGCTACAGACTGCTATTGAAGAAGAGAGATGTAGAGTGCTGCAGATCGATGGCCGATTGGAAGAGATCTTGGAAACTGCATCTTTCTTTGTGGACAGATCTCAGGACCTCCTAGAGGTCCTGACTGCAAGGATGGTGAGGTTGGAAAGCAACGAAGAAACTCCAGCAGAGCTGCCATCAAAAGATAAACAAGCCCTCAAGCGGGATGATGACTTAATAGAATTTGTTGTTAACACCGCAGAGGATTTCAAGAAAGCAATCAAGAATACGAAGGGATCCTGCACAGAAATTTTCAGAAGAGTCCTTATTACATACAACCGATGCTAGGTAGAGGCCGAGCAGAGGCTGGATGATTTCCCAGACCACGATTCATTTGTGGAGATGTTGCAGAAAAGACATCAGGATGAAGTAGCAAGAATGCAACACATTAAGGCCATTGATGACTAGATTCTGAGAAGTGAAGTGGGCCATTCAGTAGTTAGTGTACAGCTTTTAGAAGACCAACTTCGGTTGAGTGCAGCCAGAGTAGAGGCCATAAAGAACCAGGCTGAGAAATTTGAAATCAACATTCAGTTTTTGGAACCCTGCGCGTTTTGAGGGCATTGCATCTGATGCTTCGGCTTGGAAGAAGTTTCTAGACAGCCAAGTGGGGCCCTCCTCGTGAGAGATGGGTCACCTTTTGTATTTTGTAACAATTTTGTAAAAGTATGTGAGAAAGGTCAAGCGATGGGAAATGAAGAGTTGGGAAACCCAAAGGTTACCTTTGGGCAACCCAACAGTCACCCCTTTTTGTATAAATGTAAAAAGATTAGAAGGGAAAGGGACTTTTTCCCAGTTAGATTTGAAAGCAATATTGTAAGAAGAACTATTTCTCTTTGCAATAAAGAAAGATGGTTTTCCAACTGGAGAAAGATTGGTGGAATTTCCAAATGTTATGTTGTGGATGACTGAAAGATGAACTATTTTATTTTCCAGTTTTTGTCCATTAACCGTGAGATCGTTCTAACCCTTTGAACCTATGTTCTTGTTTAAATGATTTCTGGTTCATTTTGTGGAAATGTCACCATGAGTAATGTATGCTACTTATGAAATAGTTGGCTATCTGATTGTTGAAATATCTCTAATCTTTCATGTGTTGTAGATAAGAATATCAGCTACCTGTAATGTCTATTTATAATGCATGAATAGTTCACATTACTCATAAATAAATCATATTCTGGCTCCCCGGGGATAGGTAGATAGATAGATAGATAGTTCATTTCATTACTGCATATGTGATATAGATGCATGTGAGCCTTAAGACTAGAGGTAAGAACCTGCGCATCACATTGTGACTGCTCCTGCATCCTCATCACCCTGCATGGTTAATTAGGTATATGCATCTCATACATTAAGTCAAAAATTACAAAAACTCGGTGGACCGGGCCGCAACCGGTAAAACCTTTTGTTTTGTTACTTGACTTACGGTAGCCGAACCGCAAACCGGATGGATTCCCTATACCAAACAGTCAATGGGCTAGTTGGGAACATTGATTGGGGAGAATCCCTTACTGTTGTCGCCTGAGAATTTCCAGGCCTCAACAGTATCTTAAGGCTGGAAATGGCTGGGTGCATAGTATACAGTCCACTAAGATGGAACTCATATAAAACTCAGGCTTCTTCTGGGACACCCCTCCCAGAGCCGAAGAAATGCAATTTGAGAGGCTATTGGAGAAAATGTTTTCCCAATTGAATACAATCCCTTGGGTGGCCACATAGAAAATAATAGGGATCCATCCCAACTTGAAGCTCTTAACATGAGCTCTCCTAAACACTCTGTTGAACATCAATGCTATAAACCTATAAGGTGTCCTAAGAGTAGTTGTATCATACTCTCCTGATGGCCTAGTTCGAAAGTTCTTCCCAGGTATCTTCATCCTCTTCATTGTTTCAACCAGGTCCAAGTTTATTTCTTTCAACCAATCTTCAGTTAGGTAAACCTGGGCTGGGGGTAGTTGATATGCCAATGAGACATAACTAGGACTGAAGGAAACATATCCCTGTTTGGCAGTATTGGATAAAATCATAGTTGTTACATCTGCCCTAGGCATAATCCATCCAATCACCTCAGAACATGGGAACAACTCAGGTTTAGTGGCTATCTTCATAAGAGCTTACTTCTCTATGTTGGCATATATGGTCAATTCTTCAAATCCAGCATCGGGCACATTTTGATTTCAAATTATCCGATATATTTCACCCCACTTATAATCAGGCTCTACCCTGGTGGTAGCTCTAGTGTCTTCATAGATATATTCTACCTTGGTAACGATTTCCACCTCAGGTTCTCCTTCAACAACAAGGGCCTTCTTTTTCTGTCTCTTAGACATGTCGCCTTTGAAGAAGTTTCCCTATCATAAACCAAAATGCATTTAGGCTATTTGAGTTTTTAATCAGTATTCAAAGAATGAAGAAAAACTGTATAAACATTTACCTCTTCCATATTTGCAACAGCTAAACCTATAAGAGTGCAAATGCAAAATCGAGAATAACTAGCAAGAAAACTTCTGAAAATTGCTAAGTTTGAAAAATCCTAAGTCCGTCTACAACTATCAATAATCATGATTGAAAATACATCACCTAAACATAAATTGCAATCTAATTCTTCGCCATAACGAACCCTCATATTCAGTAATCGAAAATGCACGAAACAAAACCCTCCAGTGTTCAGAAAAAATAGGGCAAATGCCTATGATGGAAATAAACTGAATGTAATGTCCCAGTTTTTACCTCGTTTGCATTAAAGAATACATGATGTATATGTTGTAATTAATCGTGGTGAGGGGTTAAAGGAAAAATCCCCACCATCGATTTGGTTGTGTATGTTTCGGCAATAGGGATCGTTGCTGATGGTATATCGTGCTACCTGGCACACTATAGTTTTGGGCATCATGTAAATATGCACATCAATTAAAATAAACCTACAGCCAGCTATGATGGTGCAACGTTAAATCAAAAGGGCATGATTCCTAAGGTTAAGGGGGGTTGTCCAACTCGTGGGGGTCATTGGGAGTTTTCCATGTGTCGACCACCCATTTAAACTTCTGTTGTCTGTTAGTTGGGAGTGTTAGGATTATTAATCCTCTCTTGTCCAAATTTGGTCATATGTCTAAATCGGGAGTCCATCCAGTCTATTTATAGTCATTAGCACCATTGGTTAAAATTAACCTAATTGGGGCACATGTTTCAGTT